>JAMKCH010045347.1:0-23167 GCA_023653785.1 Ophioderma brevispina | reverse complement strand
TGAAAATTCAACCCTTTTCGATAACTTGGGACAAATCGCCGATTTAAATCGGTAAACTAAATTGTTAGATTCAATATCCATCCTTGCTCTTTGCAAATGAGTGAATTGTAAAAGCTGAATTTTACATAATACCCGATTGTCCTTGCCTGCAGTCCGAGAAGATTTGAAAATTTCAAACTTCATTTTAAGAAATCGACGACTGGGTCGAGATTTCATGATCCCGAACGTCCTTCTTCGAGACTCATAGAAATCATGATTACTAAAAAGTGTTATTCGAACTTGTTATCAGGTCAAAGCTTATATATGGAAAAGTGGCACAAGCGGTTAATATGACAGAGTGGTTCCAGTTTTACCCGTTAAATAGCTTTCTCTAACATTGGTATACTCTCCAAAATGTGAATACTATGTACGTGAACTTTTTTATACTCTTTACAATTGATCTGTTTATTACCATTACCTTACATAATTAGGGGGTAGTTCCAATAAACGTTTGCAAGTTGCAAAAAAAAAATGGGCCTCTAAGGAGCGATTCCGTAGTCATTATAGATTCCTATTGAGCCCTTATATTCTTTCAAATTCAATCGTTGAATGTATTCGATATATATGCTTGAGCCTGCAGTGTTTATGTATAAACCCACATATAGTAATTCAACCCATCGTGTCACACCAGAGGAAAAGGTTTTGGACAGCGGGTCATTAGTTGGCGAAGGAGGCAAATAGAAATATGTGCCCGATTCACCTGTTTTTCATAAGAACTAAGATATCTGGCCTTTTATGTTGCAATCATTTTACATAGAGAGTGCAAAGCTTTTGTTCCTTGTAATCCACACAAGGGCGCTAAAAGTCAACTAACGTTCAACTCACCATTTACATTGAAGAACACTGAATCGAATACGATTAGTCCAAATGTTTTGAGATTATTGTAGCTAACATGCGCTTACGTTGACCTTGAGATGTTTTCACTAAGCATAGAATTGATTTTTCCTCTGCTATCGGATACTACATGTTCAATAGATTTAGCGTGGGAATTTTGATTTCCCACCCCTGCACCTGTCCCATCATTCAATGCCCATACCTTCGAAAGTACTAGAGGTTGACCGATGGGTTTAATCTACTATAACCATTACCAAAACATTTCATTATTTTGTTAAGCATTCTCAATACATTAATGCCCTACAATAAATGCCAACTAATTAATAACTAACAAAAAAATCTGATCGCGCTGTGAGCGAATTATTAAATTTTTGGACAAAGATGCCAAGATGTGTAAATACTAGAGCTGGTATTCACAAAGAACTCTCTATAATGAGTTAAGGGTAGTGTCAACCTTGATCTTTCCGAGTATCTATTTGGTTTGTAACTTCGCAATCTTTGATTATTGTCCGTAAAAGTAATACATTTTCCCCTAGAAAGTAATGGGAATGACCCGATGAATGGCACAGATTAATGTAAAAATTTTCCGTATTTTGAGAAAAATCTAAAAAACATGATTTTGCCAACAATTTCAACGCCATAACCAAAACTTATGAATTTTCATGATTTCTTATGTTGATTTTTAGAACAAGACAAAGTTGTCTAGGGACGGTTTTTTTCAATTTTTGAAAAATAGAGCTTACTTTTCGAATTAGACAATGTCAAAAAAGTGTGATTTTTTTACCTTTCTTTTTCAAAATTTGAGTATAAATTTGGAGAATAGCTTTAGTTAGAAACCGAAACATGAAAAAATGAGAAACCGGCCCTAGAGAAGAACCGATTGCTATCGTAGGAACGTTAAACCTTACGCTTTTACTTTGGTACTTTTGGAGTTATCTTGTTCTGAAATTTAACTAATTTTCGAAAATTGAACATTGAGAACAATCCGTGTTTTAGTAAAAGTGACTTTTCACGCCATTTGAAGCTGTCTCTTTCGCACAATAGACTTTATCTTTGAACTTCAAATTGAGTAATGTTGTGTCAAGTGATGAAAATACATCTTTATGCCATTGAATCAAACATCTTTTCTCAACATCTTTTCTCTCTCGCCACCCAGAAATCAAAGACTTGAAATGGTCTGGTCTAATAGCGCTTTGTTTACATTTTTAAATATTATTTTTTCGTTTTTCCAAGATGCGTTCGCCGCCACACGTACATAAAACACTCGCACCGCTTTCATTCAACACATAAAAATTCACCGCGCGACGCGATGCTGCGCCTTGCGCGTGACAGCGTGTAATGTGCTTAAATTCCCGCCGTTAAGACCATGTGGTTTTTGTGACTTTGAATGGTCAAATAGTCGCTTTAAATCGGCAAAAAAGTACAACTCAGGATTGTCTGCATTGGATAACCTTTGTTGGTAACGATAGAACACAGTTTGATGTTTAAAATGGTGCAAAAATCAGAAATTCGAGTAAAACAAAAGCACTAGGGTTAACACTACCCTTAAGAGAGTGAAAAAACGAGTGAATCTTAATTCACTCGAAAAAGAGTGTAAACCACTCAAAACTAGTTGCAAATTCACTCCAAAAGAGAGAAATCACTGAACTTTCACTCCAAAAAGTGAGTTCACATTTCACTATTTTACTAGTACTACTAAATGTTCACTCAAAAAGGAGTAAATATCTACTCTTTAAAGAGTTAAATGGAGGACAACACATTTTAGAGTGGTGTTCACTCTCACTCTTTTTGGAGTGTAAGTTCAGTGATTTCTCTCTTTTTGGAGTGGATTAACCAGCACATGCAACTTTTTTTGAGTGGTTTACACTCTTTTCACTCTTTTTCATTTAGAGAGTTGTCCTGGCTTAACTCTTAGTCCAGGACTAAGTCCATCTAGAAAGACCCTTTAATTTAAAAAAAAAACAGAATATGAAAGAGGAACAATTTGAAATAAGTAAGTTATCAGCTTTGTACTTTTTGTATTTTCAGCAGAAAAGGCTACTATCATTGCAACTTAAATATATTTACCAATGTTTTGAATATTTTGTACATTATAAAGCAATAGTTTAATGTGATTTTGAAGGGTGCCTATAATAATAAGATGGGATGAAGTTATTTCTAGGGTCACGATAAAGAGGGCAAACCAGTAGGAAATCGTTGTTTCTGTTGACGTCTGTAAGATTTATGTAATGAAATTGATATAAAGTTGAATTTGTGCAAGAAATTCAAATAAAATAATGGTCTGACCTCAAAATAATTGCAACAGAAACAATTTTGGTGTTGTTATACTTAGAGATGAGGAGAGAATAACATATCAAAAATTATGTTACGTAGCGGGGAACTTGTATTTGCAGGGAGGCAAGGTTTGTACGGGGGATATAAAGTAGGTATAACTGTACTGAAATCTATACAAAGATTTTAGTCATGTCTTGTAAAGATTAAAAAAGATATAAGAACTGATATAGTTTGCCCTATCTGTGACTTATAGGTGAATAGTTATAGGACAGTAAAGGTTCAAGGTCATCCTGCATGGTACTTCAGAATGCTTAGATTATTTTCAAAATGGTCTCAAATTCTTCATATAGTCAGGGCCAGGAATATAACTTGCACCATTTCACCATTTGGTCAGGTTATTAGAAGTCAAAATGTAACAAAGGTCTACATATCCTATACGGGGTCATACTTACCATACTAAAATGTCAAATGCAGAGCAAATATGCATTTTCTGTTATAGGATATGACCAGACAAACAATTTGAAACTATAGTTTCGTCAAAATCGGAGCACTATGAAAGAATTACTCCCAGGATGACATTGAACCGTTATGAGCCTAAAATCCTGAAACTAATGACCGTAAATATGGCAATCCTCATGACCAGATGAATAATTTGGTGTAAGTTTCAAATCAATTGAATTCTTTTACCTTTGACCCAGAATTGTTTTACTTTTGACCCCGGTACAAAACGCCTCCCCCATTTTTTTTACATATTCCTCATTGTTGATTTTTCTAGACTTCTGTGACAATTTAAAAGTATGATAACACACAAATTGTTTCTGTTGCAATAAAACAAGTTCAAAAAGTCAGGGGGAGGCTGTGGATTACGAAAAGGTCTTTTAAATGTCGTTTAACAGTGTATATATCATGACTGGGTAAAACTTTCAAGTAACAAAGGGTGGGTTAAGTTTTTGATTATCATGTTTCTAAATTTATCTTCATGTATGCATGGAATTAAATTAAAATAAACATTTTTGATACTCTGTATTGTTATTTCAGTAGTGGAATTCTTGATAGTGTAACGTTACACGACATCGTTATTATGTAAGCTTAAAGGCACTGGCCAGATTTAAGGTATGAGAGAAAATTCTCTTGTATAATTATTACACCTAGCGTATCGACCTACATTGGCATTGTAAATTAAAGTAAACGTGTTATTGTGAGGTGTTCAAATGCTTAAATTACTGCCTACAAGAATAACTGCTCTTGTGCATGAGTATACGTTGACACACACCTATATTAGTCATGTTATCTAATGAAGACGAAAACTAATAGGCCTATATACCCTATGTCCTTGCTTTTGATGATATACAAATATACGCGAGATGTCATCAAACGTTTTACGTGTTATGAAGAGTGGGATCATCAATTCGATATGAGTGATGATGTAGATTATAAGGGCTGGGTAGCAGCTTGTAGCATCAAGGTTTACAGCCAGACAAAGTATAAACCCTATAACCTGTTTTGCTAAAAGTAAACAATAAAATAATTTTATGTAGGTTATCGTGACCAACTTGACCTCTCTAACAACTAATATTTTTCATTGCTCAAAACAAAATCTTAAATCTGCAAATTTAGATACAAAAATATCTCTCAGGAACTCTAGAAATTGTATTGACCAATAAAAAATATATATACTTGACCCCTATTTCAAGAACTATATCTTTATTGTCGGGATTTGACTTACATGGAACATCTTGTTATATAGGCCTATATTATTTTATTAAGAAAAACTTTACAATACCAAGCATGTGCAAAGCAAGTTAGTGTTTATTGCATCTTGCAGTAATTCAATTTAAAATGTACATTTTACCTCTAAGTTATGGTAGCTGCATGTACATGATAACACGATATTGAGTTTTAAATTATATTTCTTTTATAATAAAAGGACCCTCCCGAATTCCGATTTAAAAAAAAAGAAGAACATGACAAAATAGAGTAAGGATTGGACCTAAATTGGTCACAGTTATGAAAATAAACAGCTCTTCCTCGCAGATATATATATATATATATAACTAACTGAAAAAGTACTATAATTAAACATTTCTATACTAAACTAATTAATTAATAACTGTGATGAAAAAGAACTGAAGCACAGGAGCTTCATGAATCAAATAAAATATATTGAAGAGGGTAACACGCACACATACAAGCGAAGCCTGTCCGAGTGTTTTAATACTTGTTAAACTACTATAGGTGCCACACAATACAAATCATTCATACCTGATGATAATAGGCACATGGTAACATTCGCAAACGTGTCTCAGACTTTTGCACTCAGACAGAGCCCAATTTGAATCCCAATCCATGAATGGAATGACCTTTAAATCGGCTTTCTTTATATTAACGTAAGATTGTCGTAGGTTAACCGGTAGAAATGCACTTACGCCCATCTTAAGGTTCACTGTTTCCGTACGTAACCAAATTGGCTAAGCCATGCGTAAGACGAACCTTACGATCATAGTTTCGGAACTTACCCCAGTTCTTAGGAATTTGTGTGTTCAGTCCGATGAATTGTTAATAATTCTAACAATATTTTCACTATTGCTAGTCAGTGACAGTCTGGTTAGATTCCCGCAAATAAATAATGAAAATACAATAAAAACAAATCACAATTGGCATGTTCCAGCCTACAAAGGCAGTAGAAGTGATGGTTCTTTCAAACCTTAATAAGAGTATAAATAACTGTTATACTGGCTCGCATAACAAAATAAACTTAAAGGTGCGTGAGCAGATTTCACATATAGGGGTACCTTAAAAATCAAAGACTGATTTTTGCCTGATGTAAAGCTTTCATAAAAATGCATCATCTGAAGAGGATTAGAGTTGGTACAAAATGGTGAAATTTCTTACTTTTCGTATAGGAGGCAAATACACAATTCACCTATGTTTTATACTTGAATATAAACAAATCAAAAAAATCACAAACCTTTTTCCCTCGTTTTAAGACATTTCTTATGCCAAAATCCCAGGCAATCAATCTATGCAGTGGGGTCTAATCTATATGAAATGTACTATTTTGACACAAGTTTGGGTGTCTCAAATCTCATCGTTGACAGCAACCTTAAATACAACAACTGCCACAATTTTTAATAAATAAACAAAACCCACAACGAGAAAAAAGAAAAAAATGTTACTTAGAATTTCCCCCCTGGCGGCCCTTATGGAACACTCAAGAATGAAATCCTCAAAAGTGGTTCCTAAGAAAGCTGAGAACCCCAAAAAGGTTTTCTAACAGAACCAATAAATGTCTATTCCACAGTTAATCCATCTAACCTCTACCCCTTCAGGTTGTTTCTTTCCCCCGTGCTTTGCTTAAACCCCCTTTTTTGGTTCCAAAATGTTTAATCGGATTGACTTTTCCGCTCCTTTTCCATCCGAAAACAAATACCCCGGGGTATGGGTAAGGATACAGGGTGATCCCAAGTGATGGATGGTGGGGCCTGCCCCCCCCCCTTGCGGGAAAATCACCAACATGCCCAGCACAACACACATAAACATCACAGGCACTCTTGATTTTGGTACCAATAGCTATGTTGTTGTTTTGTTTTTTTCTTGGTTATAATGCGCACATCTGTTATCATTAGAACTAAGTACCCTGAATATTTGGGAGCCGAACGGATGTACTACGTGGATATCCTTAAAAAGGTATATTTGTTCAGGATCGTCGACACCCAAAACCAATTTTTTTTCAGGCCTGATCAGACTGAAAGGATAGGCCTTTCAATTTAATAGTTTTGTATAATTTTGTATTTCTTTATCATTTTGTCGTAGAAAACTGTTCAAGAAAAAAAGCCTTCAATATTAGTCTAACCATTTTGTGGCCAACATAGCCAGTCAGATCTCGAATGCTGTGCTAGTAATCTATTTATTTTCGAAAAAGAAATGCTCACACACCAAAATATCATTTTAAACTGACAACATGCAACATGTTTCTGTGTTACAACATAATTTTTGATGACAAGCATTAAATTTTGAAAGGTCAACTTCATTTCAACATAATCACAATTAAAATTGAAATGTTTGAATGGGCAATGTTTAAGAAAGCTAGGGTAACGTATAAAAGGTAGACATTCGGAATAATAATGTGCAACATTATTTAAGTGTTTTTGTTTTTATTGTATATTGTAATATGGTGCCCTCTTGTTTTATACATGCATTATAACAAAATGATAGACAAAGGGTCGTAGACGAAAATGCATTAGTCTAATGGGTGTAGACCATCGGTGATTATAAAAGTGGTTCATTAGACGACCTCACCTTAGATGAAATGGTTTTAGATACAATCTGATGATTATACCAAATGGTCCGTAGACGAAATGGCATTAGACAAATGGTTGTAGACAACGAGTGATTCATACCAACTGGGCTTATACGAAATTGATTAGCCGATGTGTGATTGAACGAAATGGTATTTAGTCAAATGGGTTTAATATCAAAATTAATTAGAGTATTTCGGTTATTACACTATAATATTAGACCAAAATGGAATTATACTATCGGATATTAGAACAAATTGATATTAGACGAAGTGGCAATTCCCCTGCTATATTTACAACGCGCAACTGCAATAACCGAAACAGAGGCCAGCGTGATATATTTCGTGGGGTATTGTAGGGGTACGTGGATTTGAGAGAGGGTACAATGGGATGTTGGGCGCGGTCATGTGGGATGTTGGGACTCTTGTCAGGTGGATGTTGGGTAAGGGTAGGTGGGGATGTTGGCGATACGGTGAATACTGGCAAAGGTGAAGGTTGGGGTTTTGGGGAGGTGGGGCACTGGATTTGGAAGGGGCAGGTGGGGTGTTGGGAAGGGGTACGGTGGAGTGGTTGGGCGTGTCGGGGAGGGGACGGTGGGTGGTTGGTTAGAGGGGTATTGGGGTGTTGGTGAGGGAAGGTCGGATGGGGGGAAGGGGTATGTTGTTGTTGGTAGGGTGGAGGGGATGTTGGGGTTTTTTTGGGAGGGGGAGTAGGGTGTTGGGAGAGGGCTGTTGGGGTGTTGGGTGGGGGGGGCGGTTGAGTGGGTGTGTTGGGAAGGGAATTGGGGTGTTGGGGAGGTGGAAATGGTTGTTGGGCGTGGGAAGATGGGTTTTGGGGAGTGGAGAAGGTGGGTGTGTTGGTGTGAGTGGGGAGGTGTGGTGTTGATTAGGGTCTGGTTGTTTGTGGGTGGATGGGTGGATAGTTGGATGATTGGGAGCGGGGTCAGGTTGTTTTTTGTGTCAGTGGGTGTGTATTGGGGAGAGTGTGAAGGTGAATATTGGAAAGGGTGAAGGTGGGGTAATAAATGGGGGGGGGGTCGTTTGGTTTTGGGGCAGTGGGGGTGTTGGGGAATGTGAGTGTTGGGGGTGTTGGGAGGGAAAGATGGGTGTCCTGGGAGGGGCATGGGGTGTTGGGGGGAAGGTGGGGTTTTGGGGATGGTAGGGTTGGGTTTTTGGGCATGGGGCCGGTGGGGTGTTGGGGAGGAATTGTGGGTGGGTGTTTCGGATGGGGAAGGTGAGGTGTTTGGGGAGGGGCGGAGGGGTGTGGGGAGGGGGAAGGTGGGGTTTTGGGGATGGGAAGTTAGGTGTTGACGGAGGGTAGGTGGGGTGTGGGGGGAGGGTAGGTGGGACGTTGGGGAGGGGGAATGTGGGGCATGGGACAGGATGGGTGTTGGGGATGGGACAGGTGGGCAATTGGGTGAGGGTCTGTGGGGCAGGTTGTGGTGGGGGCCGTGTAGTGCGTTGGGGAGGGGCATGTGGGACATTGGGGAGGGGGAAGTTGGGTCTTGGGGAGGGGGATAGCAAGTTTTGCCTGCATCGTTGTTATGCTCTGTTTGATGGGATTGTATTTGTGCATCATTTGAAAACGAAATTTGCATTTTCCACACAAATTTTCTGAAATATATTTTCTTTGATGATTTTAATAAAGATTGAAATGTATACGTTCACGAAAACTTGGTGGGGCAGGTGAGCTTGGTGGTTCTAAGCAGCTCATCATAGGGTCTTCAAAAGTAGTTTGAAATTTGGGATTTTATCCGTTTGCCACACTTTGGGGGGATAACGTTCATAACTAAAATTCAGGAAAATAATGTAAATCTTACCGGAAAAGACTGGCAGCAAATTCCCTATAGCTTTACCGGTTTCAATCCATATTTTATTGTTTTAATGCATATTGTTTTAACAACAAGTTACTATGAATTTTACATTATTGCGCCGTTTAACATCGTTTGACCATTTGTGGATAGGCTAAGTAGGCTGCCTTTTGTTCTCTAACATCACAACAATTTTGTAATAACTCGCCAAATATTATATTTTTTGGAAGTGTTTTGATTGATTGATTAATTTTTAACAGTGTTATTATGCAGAATTCTGCCAAGGTAAAATACTGCAAAAATTGATCATCTCAAAATCGTTTCCATGATAACAGCTTCACACATTGTACTAATATCAACTTCGAACAGACTTCTAGGCCAGAGTACAGACAGTGTTGAGAGGGTAGGTAGATATTAATTCCCATTTAGGTCTATGAGCCAGTTTCTGTACCGGCCTTAAAATTCGAGTTGTGCACCCACCTGGTGATTAATTTTCCAACTTATATTACCATTGAAGGGAGTTCCCCCTGATAGGATTAGGTAGGGTTTTCCGCCCCGAAAGTGCACAATCGCGCAATAACTGCCTATTCACAAAATCGCCGCCATTGTTTTATGAAAAAAATGCCATTGTAATTTCATTATAATATAGAATGAACTTTGATCCAGGATAAACGAACTAAATCTACCGTCCCTGAAGTGGTGCTTAACATTTTAGCGTCCAGATCGCCCAAGAGTATATATACCGTTTTGTTAAATGTACTCAATTGGCAAATATAGGGTGAAAAATTTGAGCGATATTTTGAGAGCATCCAAAAACAGAATGAATGACATTTGTATTTGTGTAATTTCATTATATTAGGTATGAATTTTATCCGGACTAAAACGAAATAAAATTCTACCTTCCCGAAGTGGGCTTAAACATTTGAGCGTCCAAGATTGCCGCAATGAGGTAATATATAATGACGTTTTGTAAATGTACTTAAATTGGCAAATTAATAGGGTAAAATGTGAGCTAATATTTTGAAAGCCCGCAAAAAGAGAATTATGACATTTGTATGTTGCGGACATGATCTTAACTCATTATGGCGGCAGTTACACTTGCTCCAGGGGGCCCTAAATCAAGAAGAAAACACCCCTGCACATATTTGTCGACATAATAAACGCATAATGAACACTATTGATACATTTTCGCGCAATTTTTCGGTCTTCTGGATAAGTGGCATGACCACTAAACACGAGTTTGACGCTGGAATGAGATGATCTCGGCTCGGCAGTAGGAGAGCGAAGGAGCCGGTGGGACAATTCCAGAAACAAGATAGCACTTGAATGTGCTCTAAAGAAAGTCAGGTCACCTATTTACATGTTTCCTTAAATCACATCAAACAAACTGTTTTTTCACTTCTTCACTAAGCATTATTTTATTTTTTTTACTGGGAAACCTCTAATTGACGTCACTGAGTATTCCTTAAAGACAGTCCCACCTATATTATTATGAATTTTTAATTGTAATCATGGAATATGACGTTGTCTTCCTATGACTATTATATATAGTCAGTTTAAACTAAGTTATATGACCAGAGTATCCCGCTAATAATAGTAACAATAGTCCTGCTTTAATAAATATTTTTTTTTAATCTTGGAATGATTGAAGGTCATTCTTGAAAGTGTTGTTTTATCACGTCGAAAAGATGATGGGCTGTTTTTTTTCCTGATTTACGTACCATCGAGCGAATATATCACCGCCATCCTTCAAAACCTCCTGTGCGTAAAATTTTAAATGCCATCAATTCTTTTGGAGCTCCAAAATATCACCCCAGTTCCTTATTTCAACAATTTGCCATTTAAATTAATTTAATGCAAAATATGCCCTCCTTGCGGCGCATCTTGGACTCCTAGATGTTTAATCCCCTTTAGGAATTTAAAACTTGATTTCGGTTGTCGTGGATATAAATTCTATCTGTAATTAAATTATTAAAATTAGCGGTTTACATAAAACCATGGCGTGCCATTTTGAAATGGACAGGACAAACTTCCCCTTAACGTTCAGCTTTTCTATTCGGGTGCGGGCGGAAACATACCTACTCCTAGTAAGGGGACTCATCTTCAGGTGGAAAATTAATCACGCATTGGGTGCCCGACCGAAATCTGATAATGCAGCTCATGGACTAATAATAATTGATTGATATAGGGTCAATTTATAAGCTGTCGTATATTACGGTGGTCGTGGGTTTTTTAGGTACAGCAAGACGAATCAGATTGTTCGTTGGAAGACTTTTTCATTTGGGGTATGGTATATTTTCCAAAAAAAGTGAACATGCTATTATCACCTACAAACGATTTTTTTCTAGTATTATTATTTATGAAGTATCCATATTTTGAGCTGGGGGTTTCAATTATTGTAAATGATCATACCTAAGTTGGCTGAGTGAGAATTGCTCCTAGATCTAACAAAAAACAAAGAAATGCCGCTATCGCACTTTTTTTTTTGCGGTGATCTTCAGATTTTTCCTCTAGGGGAAGGGAGAGACAGAGAGGAGAGAGAGAGAGTGAGAGGGAAGAGACGCAAGAGGTAGAGATAGGGAGTGAGAGAGAGAGAGACAGGCAGACAGACAGAGACAAAAATTAATACAAAGGAAGGAATCCACGAAAGATTAAAACAGAATGACATAAGAAGCGAGAACATTAAGCAAGAAAGCAAGATAGAAGGAAACAAATGAAACGAAAGAGAGAAATAAACAATTAGAAGAGGGAAAGGGGAAAAGAGAGGAGTGGGGGAAACGGAATGAAAGAGAAATATGAGGAAGGGGAAGAACAAAAGAAAGAATGTCCCGTAGTTGTAACTCACAAAAAAAAAAAAAAAAAAAAAAAATATGTACTCGCTTTTTTTAAAACAAGCAAAACAGAAGGAAAACTAAAAACAAAATTCGTTTAATAAAATGGTAAAAATGCCCGCTGCTCAGAAAGCCCGCTACTCCAAAAATTCTGAATAGTGGGCCCTTTTAATAAAATGGGAAAAAACCGTTATTCAGAAAGCCCCTTATTCAAAGGCCCGCTACTCCAATTCATGATACGGGCCTTCTGATTAGTGGTCTTCTGATTAGTAGGTCTTCTGAGTAACGGGTTTTCTGATCAGGGCATCGTTCCGCAAAAATGGTTCGTTAAGCAGAAGGCAGCTAGTCAGAAAAAATATTCTGAGTGACGGGTTTTCCTGATAGCGGTCTTCTGAATAAGGGGGTCATGTCCGGAATACATCCCACTATTCAAATTCTGATAGCGGACCTTCCCTGAGTACCGGGTTTGTCTGAATAGATGGGTCTTCTGAGTAGTGGGTTTCTGAGAAAGGTACCAAGTAGGTCCAGGAAGGGGGGTAAACCTCAATATTCCATTGCAAATCTGACATCTCATGCTATAAAAAACGTGTCCTATCTGGGTAGCTTCAATGGACCATAAGTAACATTACTAGGGTGGACACGTTTTTTTTCAACCGGCTGCACGGAGTGTTAGGGGTGAGGGGGGGGGGTCAATGCTTACCCCCCAGATCCCTCTGTCCACTAGTAATTTTCTAATAGCAAACGTTTCAGATACAGCAACACACATTGTACTAATATCAACTTCGACCAGACTTCTAGGCCAGAGTACAGACAGTGTTGAGAGGGTAGGTAGATGAATTTCCCATTTAGTCTATGAGCCAGTTTCTGTACAGGCCTTAGAATTCGAGTTTGTTGCACCCACCTGGTGATTAATTTTCCAATATATTACCTTGAAGGGAGTGTCCCCCTGACTAGGATTAGGTGGGTTTCCGCCCCGAAAAGTTGCACAATAGCGCATACTGCCTATTTCAAAATAGCCGCCATTGTTTTATGAAAAAATGCCATTGTAATTTCATTATATATAGATATGAACTTTATCCAGGACTAAACGAAATAAAATCTACCTTCCTGAAGTGGGCTTAAACATTTTAGCGTCCAAGATCGCCGCAATGAGGTATATATACGTTTTGTTAAATGTACTCAAATTGGCAAATTAATAGGGTAAAAATGTGAGCGATATTTTGAGAGCACCAAAAACAGAATGAATGACATTTGTATTTTGTAATTTCATTATATATAGATATGAATTTTATCCAGGACTAAACGAAATAAAATCTACCTTCCCGAAGTGGGCTTAAACATTTTAGCGTCCAAGATCGCCGCAATGAGGTATATATACGTTTTGTTAAATGTACTTAAATTGGCAAATTAATAGGGTAAAAATGTGAGCGATATTTTGAGAGCACCAAAAAGAGAATTAATGACATTTGTATTTTGCGGACATGATCTTAACTCATGATGGCGGCAGTTACACTTGCTCCAGGGGCCCTAAATCAAGAAGAAAAACACCCCTGCACATATTTGTCGACATAATAAGAACCATAAGGAAAACTATTGATACATTTTCGCGCAATTTTCGTCTGGATAAGTGCAGACCACTAAACACTAGTTGACGCTGGGAAGGAAGATGATCTCGGCAGTAGAGAGAGCGAAGGAGCCGGTGGGACAAGTCAGAAACAAAGATAGCACTTGATGTGCTCTAAAGAAAGTCAGGTCACCATATTTAAATTTTCCTTAAATACATAAAAACAACTTTTTCACTTCTTCATAAGCATATTTTTATTTTTTTACTGGGAAACATCTATGACGTCACTGAGTAGTCCTTAAATACAGTCCACACCTATTTATTATGATTTTATTGTATCAGGATGATATGAGCTGTTGTCTTCCTATGAACTATTATATAGAGTCAGTTTAAATTACGTTATATGACCCAAGCAGTAACCAGCTATAATAGTAACATAGTCCTGCTTTAATATTTTTTTTTAATCTTGGAAATGATTGAGGGTCATTATTGGAAAGTGTTGTTTTATAACGTCGAAAAGATGAGTAGGGCTGTTTTTTTCCTGATTTACGTACCATAGAGCGAATATAATCACCGCCATCTTCAAAAACCTGCCTGTGCGTAAAATTTAAATGCCATCAATTCTTTTTGGAGCTCCCAAAATATCACCCAGGTTCTTATTTCAACAATTTGCCATTTTAAGTTAATTTAGCAAAATATGCCTCCTTGCGGCGGCCATCTTGGACGCCTAGATGTTTAAGCCCCCTTTAGGAAGTTAGAAACTTGATTTCGTGTTGTCGTGGATAAAATTTCTATCTGTAATTAAATTATAATGGCGGTTTACATAAAACAATGGCGGCCATTTTGAAATGGACAGGACACTCTAACGTGCAGCTTTTCTATTCGGGGTGCGGCGGAAACATACCTAATCCTAGTAAGGGGGACATCATCTTCAAGGTGGAAACTTAATCACCAATTGGGTGCAACGAACCGAAAATCTGATAATGGCAGCTCATGGACTAATAATATTGATTGATAGGTCACTTTATAAGCTGTCGTATATGTACGGTGGTCATGGTGGTTTTTTTTAGGTACAGCAAATAGACGAATGCAGATTGGTCTGATTGGAAGACTTTCATTTGGCGTATGGGTATGATTTCCAAAAGTGAACAACTATTATACCTACACGATTTTTTTTCTAGTTTATTTAGGAAGTATCCATATTTTGAGCTGGGGGTTTCAATTATTGTAAATGATCATACCTAAGTTGGCTGAGGGAGAAATTGCTCCTAGGTCTAACAAACAAAATGCCGCTATCTCACTTTTTTTGCGGTGATCGTCAGATTTTCCTCTAGGGGAAGAGAGAGAGACAGAGAGGGAGAGAGAGAGAGTGAGAGGTAGAGAGACGGAAAGAGAGAGAGAGAGGGAGGGAGAGAGAGAGAGAGACAGGCAGACAGACAGAGACACAAATAACAAAGGAAGGAATCTAACGAAAGAATTAAAAACAGAATGAAATAAGAAAGCAGAACATTAAGCAAAGAAAGCAAAGATAGAAGGAAACAATGAAACGAAGAGAGAAATAAACAATTAGAAAGAGAAAGGGGAAAGAGAGGGAGTGGTGAACGGAAGGAAGAGAGAAAGATGGAGGAAGGGGAAGAAAAAAAGAAAGAAATGTACCGTAGTTTGTAACTCACAAAATAAATGGACTTTTTTAAAACAATGCAAAACAGAAGGAAAACTAAAAAACAAAAATTCGTTTAATAAAATGGTAAAAAGGCCCGCTGCTCAGAAGGCCCGCTACTCAGAAAATTCTGAATAGTGGGCCCTTTTAATAAAATGGGAAAAAAGACTCGTTATTCAGAAAGCCCCTTATTCAGAAGGCCCGCTACTCAGAAAATTCTGAATAACGGGCCTTCTGATTAGTGGGTCTTCTGATTAGTAGGTCTTCTGAGTAACGGGTTTTCTGAGCAGGGGCATCTTTCGCAAAAAGGGTTCGTTAATCAGAAGGTCAGCTAGTCAGAAAAAATATTCTGAGTGACGGGTTTTCTGAGTAGCGGGTCTTCTGAATAATGGGTCATTTCAGGAAATACATCCCACTATTCAGAATTCTGAATAGCGGACCTTCTGAGTAACGGGTTTTCTGAATAGTGGGTCTTCTGAGTAGTGGGTGTTCTGAATAAAGGGTACCAAGTAGGCAGGGGGTAAACCTCAATATTCCATTGCAAACTGACATCTCATGCTATAAAAACGTGTCCTATCTGGTTAGCTTCTATGGACCAAGGTAACATCCTAGGTGGACAACGTTTTTCAATCGGCTGCACGGAGTGTTACGGGGTGGGGGGGGGGGGTCAATGCTTACCCCCCAGATCCTATGTCCACTAGGTCATGTTGCATATAGCAAACGATTCTGAATATAACATTAGAAAATTAGTAGGCATCATCATACTAAAGTATGTAGGGGTCAGGTGTGTGGGGGTGGGTGGGTTGTTGGGGAATTTGGTACACATGAAGTATTTATGGCATGTTTGGTATCATATTTCACCAAATGTTACCAGCTTTCTTATGACATATATATTAATCCTAAATATTCATTCTATGTTCCTGTAGGTGTGGAACAAGTAGAACTATTAAGTGTTGTGAGATCATAATAGTACATAAGGCGAGACAAGCCTGATCGTTTTATAACGGATGGACATTTGACAAATTTTGAAAGTTTGAAAGCCTGTAAAAGATAAAAAAATGAGGGATGTGCAGTGAATTGGTTTTTGTTTCAAACATTTTGAAGGGTACTGCCAAGTATACAGTTCAAAATAAATAAGCCCCCCCCCCCTGACAAAGGTACACTTTTCTGGAAAAAGTTAGGCTCCTTAACCTGTTACAAAACTTGTGAAATGTTCACTGCAATGTTACACATTTAATGTGCAAAAAAAGATCACACAATAGTTAATCTTCTCCCTGAAATGACGTCATTTATTAAATTTGATGACGAATTAAAAATGACACTTTCGTGCATAGGATTTAACAATCGAGAAACTACGCGACGAGAAGTACCAACATGCTAGTACAACACAGGAATACCACAGACACTTGAGTTTGGTACCAATGGATAGCTATGGTCATCTTCTTTCCATTGCTACCAAAACGAGTACCAACATGCCTAGAATTACGTCAGGCTGACGTTATAAAGTTAACATGTCAGCACAACGGTCAATTTCCATAGTACACTGTGTAGAATAGGGAAATGTGTTTTTTTTTTTCACACAAACCAAAAAAGTTTGGAAATCCGTTTCCACCGGTTTTTTTTTGCTCTCTTTTAACGGGATATGACTAGTTTTTTAAAATACTCAGAGGGTTTTATGCGACTTTTTTTTGTGTCGGAAACATTGCGAAATATCCATTTTTCCACCCTATATCCAGTAGTTTTTTATAGTGACGGTAATGGAATGTTGGTACTTAATTTGATACCAAGTGACAGAAGAAACTCTAAGAAGATATCATGTTGTAACCAAATTTAGGGAATCTCGATGTTTTCAATGAATGGGTAAAAGACTTGTATCACAATCTTTAAACTTGATTTTCTCAGTTTTGAAGTTAGCAAGAAGTTGCCATTTTTTTATTTGTCATCAAATTTAATAAAAACACGGTCCATTTCAGGTGAAGTCAACTGTTGTGTGAACTTTTTTTTTTGCCATAAATGTGTAGCATTTTCGTGTACTTTTTCATTTTTGTAGAACCATGTTTAGGAGCCTAACTTGTCTAGAAAAATGCCCATTGTCAGGGGGGGCTGAATTTTTTTGAACTGTATAATGTTGAAACTTACTAAAATTTGGTCACCATGGTTTTCCTTTTCTGTCTGTCTAAACCACTGGGACCCCCCAAAAAACTTACTAATTACTTTCAACCACAAAATTCAGTCAATTAGTTAGCTTCTCGCTGTGTCAATGTATCACTACATCCCTATTATAGAAGGAAAATCTGACGATTCCCGCAAAAATGGAGGGTAGCGATATTTTTTCCGTGTTAGATCATGGGCAATTTCCCCAACTAATCCAAGGTAGGGGTCCGCTCCGTGATTCTTTCAAAAGTGCTTTAAACGCAGTTAATGGACGTTAGGGATATTAGAATTTCAAGCCAAGTTCTAATGTTTGAGAAAGATAAAACAATCATCATGGCCCAACATCACGGACGGCCGGACATTGCTATACTTTGCATTGGAAATTGGCTAAATTGATGTATCAGCATCTGAAAAACTTTATGAAAAGTAATATCTTACATATCATGTTAGTTGGTAGGATGCATACTACCTGACAAAATTTATTTGTACGCAATGTGCTTTTTTCCCAAAAATGCACTTGTCTCAAGAAAAAATGAGCATGAAAACTTGAGGGGCATGCTCTATGGGGAAAACAAAGCTTAGAGCATGCCTCCAGCCTTTCAATGACCATTTATGACTTAAATGAAGAAACAGGAAATGTTGCATAGCGCCCTTTGTTAGGAGCTTGTGATGCCTAGAGGCAGCCCTTATAAAAATAACCAGATAAACCTATTAGCTTTTGCTGATATAGCGCAATGAATGAATGCTAAGATTTCGATTATACAGGGTGAGTCAGACAAAAGTACACCAAATGAGGGATTTTTTATTGAAGAAAAATTAACGGAATTTACCCAATTAATTCATGTTTTAGATAATCTATGTTTATCAGCTTTCACACTAATTTTAAATTTTTAAATCGACTCAGCCCATTCAAAGTTTACAGTTATTTTTGTGAAGGTAGATATCCATTTCTGACCCAGAACAAATTGCCACCACCAGAGGGTGTAGGTCATGCCAACCTAACAAGCAAATAGCAAATTCAAAACGGCATGCTAGTCTGTTTCAAAGATTGACGGTAGGAGGGCGCTCTTACGCATATCGACGGTTACAACAGACTCGACTAAGATCGGCCTGGTCACGAATAGTTAAATCTAAAATGACGTTATTGGAAATTATACTATTTTGCAGCGGGGTTAATCACTAACCCCGACGGATTTTGAAGTCAAATAATTTTTTCTTAATTTATCATGATATATTAAGAATTTTGAAACAAAAGGTTTAGAGATGATTTTTTTATGCCACTGGGACCGAGACTGCCCTAGTAATGCACGTAGAAGTGCCCCAAATTACGTTTGGAATCGCCAGTGCCCAAATCGAGAAGTCGTGTCCATAACCCCCCCCCCCCTGTTGCACATGACTGTACACATAGACTCATTTACTATCATAATGCTACGCAGCGTGGCGGGATTCAAAATAAATTAACTGGTTGAGTCTGGCGTGTATTCAATGCTACCGCGGACATGGTTAAACGCCACTGGCACAATGTTCACTATAATATGAATTTCTTTCCATTTGCTCTCAAATGATAGTCTAGGCGATTGGAAGAACAGAGATATATTTTACACAAAAAATAACATACCCAAACGAGATAGGGCCATTAATAGAGGATAAAGACATTCCAGATAATTTGTAGGCTAGTCCCTTTAAGTTTTTTCATAAACTTAATCAAACAAATGTGTTTTACAGGAAATTTTTGACTCTTACTCCACTGATATTAAAACCACAAAGGTTATAGACCGGTCAAACAGTGTGCATAGCGTGGGAAACAAGCTTACGGCGTGCGTGTTCTTGTGTTAACGCCGTTTTCGTCGTCGTCTGAATTTAACGTCGCCGGCGACGCTAAATTACAAAATCGTTCTGTTACCCTAAGGAAGCTGATGTGGTCTTAATCATTTCGGTGGAGGGCTTTGGTGTAAAAGCTTAAACCATGCAAAAATATCGATTTGAAAAATCTTGAGGGCGCCACATTTTCAAATGTGCCAAAGTGTCTCTTTAAATGATAATGTTAAGCGCCCAATTTTAACGCCGCCTGCGTGACTCACAGCTGAGACTAAATACAAATGGTCGTTGATTAATTTCGACTTGCCAGATACCCAAAATCCCTCACGAGTTTGCTCCTCGCAGTGCAAAAGTGCGAAATTTGATGCAACTTTAACCATTTTTTACAAAAATGTTGGAAGGTGTCCACGAAAGGTTATGTCACTATTTGATGTAGAAATACGTTCTATAGAGATGACAGTTTTGTTTTGCAGGTGGCCACCCTTAGGTTTTAATGGCATTTGATTTTGCTTGCATCATTTTAGTCAGGCTTTCAATGTTTAAGCGTAATGTCGATGCGATTTCAAGTAACCTAGCTGTTGCCAAGTTGAATCGTTCTTACACGATTGTAAACGTGTAACACTGTGGACATGGTGGTGCATCGTTCAGTAGTAATTTGTTGTAAAACACCATTACTAGGGGGAAATTACGCGACGTTCCGTACCCGGGGCCTGGGGGGCACATATGAAAAGATATGGGGTAAGGCTGGCGCTTCCAAACCCAGGGCATTAGGTGACAGAGGACCCGAACAAATAGGGGTATTTGGGTGAGAGAAACCCAAAATACCCCAAAAAAGTTTTTTGGGGTGACAAATTTGATAATTTTGCAAAAAATGTGGTTTTTATACGCCGAACATTTGCAAAAATTTTACCAAAAATAGGGGTATTTGGTGAAAAGTTCAACTCCCGACCCCCACAAAAAAATAGGGGTCTATAGGTGACAATTTTCAAAAAATATATGAGGGTCTTTGGGTGACAGCGATGAGAAAAATTTGGGTCTTAAACAGCCCTACATACGCGTCAAGATGGGAGTGTCCCCCCCACAGTATAGTTATTTACAAGCAATATGGTGTATTTGATGCCCTCATGGTCAATCAATTTTCTTGTCCCCTAGTCTTAAAAATGTGCCACTTGTCAAAATAATACATCCTGGACCACCAAGTTAAAATTTATTCGGCTATCGGCAGGGGGGGGGGCTCCATTAGACTTAAAGTTTGTAGCGAAAATCAATAGCATGTTTGTTTGTTTTTTGACAAAAACAAAGATGTGGATGATTGTCATCTGTGATTGGGTCAGAAATTCTCCAGGAGGTACTTCATAGGGTTTCAAACAGTTTCTCAAGAAGGACCAATCAATATCGTCCTCTTGGACAGGCAATACACAATAGCTCCAAAACATGACCCACATACTAGAGGGGAATCTAGCAGAATATGCGACCAATATGCCAAAATGTCGTTAAATCATAACCTGGGGCCCGTTTCACAAAGACTTTACGGATCAATTGTAAGTTTGATTTATCGAGCGCTAACCGATCAAGCGTAAGTTTTGAATCATTGGAAGTTCAAAATTACGCTTGATCGAATTACGTTTAATAGATCGATCGTAAGTTCTTGGCTGAATGGGCCCATGGTGTGTTGCGATTGGTGTAGTCAGGAACCCGCGATCCTGTTTCAGTGATCGCTCCCGTTTACTCATCTAGCGGAAGCCCACCGAAACCGCGGGCCGCCTGCTAGTTAACATAATAGCAGGCACTCTTTTGTCCTCATTTCAATAATGTCAATATGGGAAGTCAGGTGGAATTTTCTTTTCTCACTAGTAGATACTCTTTGTAAGAGGTTGTAAGTAAAGTATTGACATGTATGTAACCACGGATTCGGGTAATATATTTATAAAAGAGACTTTAACTCAGGAACTGGCAACCACACATGTGCATTTTCTATGCGTTTTCCTTTCCCGACATCAGTGCAAAAAACCATCGTACTGCAAATGTCCGTGTTTTGTGCCATTAATAATCTTAGACATAGACATAATAGTCACGCATCAGCCCCCCCCCTACGGCCAATTTCAGCTTGTCCAGGGGGGGGGGCGGCCAAGAATAGCGTCGTTTTTGCGCTTCCCATAAGTTAGCACGTAATCACGAACTTGACAAATATTCTAAAGTCTAAATATGTTTATTACCAATATTTTTCCACTCAAAATCCTTCCGTTGCGAGGTTTGAAGAATCAACTCCAGTGTAAGTATTTTTTTTTTTTGTATGAATTACGGTACAACTGGATCCCATTTTAAACGAGGCTGGTTTGACCTCCTTTCAAATCGCAGGGTCATCACCGCTATTTATAGCTGCGAACCATGTACCTACCAGGCCCGGGTAGCCGGTAGCCTATGCACCACCGTTGAATGATTCGTTGACCTGCATGTATCAATCCTCTCATGTCCGTCCTTTAAAAACGATTTGATGATAATTTTTTGACACAATATGCACCACCCGACTAAGCAAAGAGGCAATTTAGATCGGTCGGCTCCATACGGGAAATTCCCACTACGCCACTCACGATCTATTTATAAACGCGTATAGTTCCTTCAAATTCCGTCACTGTTCAGGCTCGTCAAATGATCGTTCGGCAGTTTTGCGCATATGAATGAAGCTTGGCCCCACCGCCTGAGCTGGTCCAGTATAACTAGAGCGGAATATTAAACCAAGAGGAGAATCGCGGTATTCTGGAATAGCCCAAATTAAAATTAAACAAAAAAACAATATTTTCTTTTTTTTTTTTTTTTTTTTTTTTTTTTCTTCTCTTTTTTCTTTCTTTTTTTTTTTTTTATTTTTTTTTTTTTTCTCTCTTTACGTAAAATAATAGTTCCATGTTTCTCTCACAACAACAGGCGCGCCGTGGTTGTTGCTGCGTAAGCACGCGCGTGTGTACTGTTGAGCGCACGCACACGAATATAAAAATCGGGCGTCAAGGCCCCCGATATGGTACCAGTGTTGCATTTCCCCAGTGTCCATTGTCCGATCGGCCGATTTTTCTGCAAATAATTTTGCGACAAACCAATCGATTGAAGAAACTATGCTTCTAAAAAGATTCCGGATCCCTAGACACAAAAAGTCTCCCGTGGACCCTGTAATTTTGCTAGGAAAAAGAGATATTTGAGTCAGTGAGATAGCATGTGGCATCAGTTGTTGTTGTTGTTTTCATCACTAAGTGGTGACGAACGTAAAAATACTCGCGTGTCTCATAAATGCATTTAGGACTTTCCAAATACGACGATACGTAAAACCAAATTGGTGGTGCCCAAAAACTATGTTAATGAAGTGCGTATGCTCAGTATAATACTTTGGGCACCTTAGATTTTGGTACGCCGTTTCGGGAGAATTTCGGGTCTGGGTTATATTTACGTCATTGGGATGTAGTAATGATTAATAGCGCCCCCAGGGTTGGCCCGCAGGTTAGCCGATCGATATGGAAGAGGGATGTGTATTGGCCCTTCGAGGATTTTGACAAACTCAAGTTACCTGGAAGTCTTACCAAGTTTGTAACCGTTTCATCTGATATTATGTAATTTCTTGTGGTATGTTGTTAAGTAATCAAAGCAAGAAGTTATAGAGTCGTCAGACTGATTGATTTCTATGGCAGTGTGAAAATGAGTGTAGACCGGCGAATTTTACGGTAACACCCTTGAGGATCAGAGAATTCCAAGGAATCACTTTGCACTACCCAATCCATGACACTGCAGTTACAGTATCCCTCTCATCATCCTCCGGATCACTTGACAGGATGGTATGAGCAATGGTTATCCTCTATTCTGAACCTAACAAGTTTTGGACAGCCCATCTACCAAAGCCCA
>JAMKCH010045346.1:0-115091 GCA_023653785.1 Ophioderma brevispina | reverse complement strand
TGACCTGTGTAAAGCACAAAAGCAACACTTAAAGCACTCCATCCACTTTGTGTAATAAGATCACTGTAAGCAAATTGCGTGCATGGGTAAGAAATATCGTTAATTATTAAATGTTAAAGTGCACGAGAGATTCAAGTCATCAACATTTTCTGTGATAGGCCTAGGTATGTCCCGTGTAGTGATTTCATCTACATTAGACACTCAATAGATCCCTACCTGCATTGGTTACAGAAATAAATTCGAATTACAAAAAGGTGATTGTATGCTTATATTTCAATCAAAAAAAAAACATAGCTGAGTCCTATTTGCTCATAGGAAATTTCACAATTTTGGTAACAAAAGAAACAAGTTCTCAGATTCAGATGAGAAATATTTTTTGATAGAAAGCTTTACACCATGCAAAAATCAGAATTTTAACCATTTTTTTAGGGACACACCTTTTAGTTGAAATATCGCGTTGCCCCTTTTAGTATTAGACAATTTCGGGGTAGACAATAATCAAGAGCTACTTGGAATATCGGAAAATAAGAAATTTGAATCTGCGCCAAGAAAGAAATTAGCTAGTCTTTCGGAAGTACCCCGTGCTTGGATGCCGAAATGGGTTTTACGCGTCGAGTGACGGGCACGGAAGGAAAAGTGGTGCGTGTTCCAGGGGCGTACCTCGGGGTGCGGGGGAGCTCTGCTAAGTAAAATAAGGATGATTTTATTTTTTTTTTTTTTTTTTTTATTTAATATGTTGAAACCACACCGGCCAATCTCCAGTGAAGATTAATAAAATAGATCAAATTAAAAAAAAAAAAAAAACTTTTGAGTAATAAACATGTAATTTCTTGGCAGCCATCATTGCCAAATAAACCCGCAAATAAATACCAATTTGCCTTGGCTTGATTGGAGACAATGGTCGAAAAATCCCTTGATTTTGGAGATTTTACTTACAAATAACGTTATAAATAAGATCTCAGTTATGACGTCACTCTGGACGTCACATGTTAAAAACGTTTAATGTTTGTACTTATTTGAGAACGGATATAGGCCTATGTAGCTACACACTGATACCAAATAAGATGATGTTTGTTCCCTGCGAGGGTTTTAAAGGAACAATAATATGGAAAAGATTACTCAGGCTAGATGATAAACAAAACTTTACCCAGGCGAGCCCGACGCAATGAAAGAGTATAATTTGATTGATTTATTTACTATCCCCATTGTATAGGTAATAACGGCGCAATATATTGATTTGAAAGAAAAATAATGCATATAAATCAAATATTATCATAATAATTCCTGAAAGTAGCGTAGTATGGTAGTTACCCCATCGTTTGCAGAGAGGGGGTGGTTTAACACCCCTTTCAAGGTTTGTTATTCGCCTTGGTTGAGGCCCTCCTCCTCTCCACATTGATACCAAAATGAGTACAGTCTGCCTCGCATTTTTTTTTTTTTGACGTCGAATGACGTCATAATGTTCTCATGGCAGCAAAAACTGTCAATTTTCCATAATATGTAAAGGAAATTGTTTTTAAAAAAAATGCAAAGTTTCCCGGGAAAGTTACTTTATAGTATTTCCCACCTAGGGCGGAAATAGTGGGTAGTGGGAAAACCTGGAAATAATGGTAAATACCGGGAAATAACGGGAAATACTGGGAAAAACCTGGTCTATACCCGGGAATTGATATAGGATGTAAGTGCAATTTAAGAACTCACGGGGGTTAACCTCCAAATAACATGTTACAGTTATTAAATGTGTTTAGTATAAGTCTGAATATGTTTGAAGGTTCTTAATTCAACTTAACTCCATCCACTAATTGATTATTCTAAAAGCAACAAGTATTATACTAAAGTCCACCAAAGAAAGTTTGGAATATTTTTAAACCATATATTCGAATTTTATGTGCGAATAATGTGAAAATAATTGTTATCACAACCCAAAGCGTGTTCTTTAGGCTTCTAAAATGAAACCTAAGTGCGACCATACTGGTTTGAAGCGGAAGTTACTGCCCTTAAAGGTAACAGATAGGGCAAAAAGAAAATGTGCCAAATCTGGACTGAAAAGCGCTATTAGCTGTGATTCTCAATACACTCATGACATGAACAGAAAAACAGGCAATGGATAAAAAACAGCAGCGAATCAACTACCCGAACAGCGAGTGATCCTCCTTGCTCCTACGACAGCCTGACATCTCCTTCTCATGCTGCTCACAAGTCCCCTCACTCTGTCCCTGGGTTGGCGTTCATTCCTGTATCGGTATTCGACCCGCTGTGGTACCAAAGTTGTTGCACTGGTCAAATTTGCGACGCACGACCTCCCTAACTGATCCCATAAATTTTCGATGGATTCAGATCAGGGCTAACTGCTGGCCACTGCATTCGCTCTACTCCATGATGTTGAGCGAAAGTCTCAATTATCCTTGCTCTGTGTGGACGATCATTATCATCTTGCAATACAGCATTCGGCCAGGTTGGTAGTGCAACTGGCTCCAAGATCTTATCACGATACCGAGCAGCATTAATGTTCCTTCACCAAAACCATCCTCGTCTTTCCAGTCCTGTGAATCCCGTCCCAAACATGACAGCCTTCCTCCGTGGGTAAGGCTGACGCTCTTTCCATGCACAATCTGAAAATCAGTTCTCCTCATCGCCTCCAGACTCGACTGTGCCGGCAACCTTTTCTGGCGATGTTGTCTACACCAGCGCAAATGAGCCTGCCTGTGAAGGTAAGTCATTTGAGGCTTCCGGTCAGGTCTTCTTGCCTTCATTGCAGCTGTGATAAGGTCTCTCGCTTATGGCTTTTGGAAGATTCTGCCATAGCGTTGATCGTCCCTGCAACTCAGGTGCTGTGATTCCTCTGTATCTGGGCAGAGCACACAGGGTTCTGAACCTATCCTCTTGTGGATTGTTCGGTCTTTGGACTCCCGCTTCATGGTCTGTCCTTTCACTTCCCCTGTGTCCCGAAATTTGGCATTCAATTTCGAAATCATACCCTGAGAAACGCCAAGTTTGTGGCAACCTCTGTCTGAGATTTAACCAGCTTCAAGCTGTCCAATTGCCCTAGCTTTAGCCACCATACAGATAACCTATCGGGAGGGGGGGGACAGGAATAGTTGAAAAGAGAAGCTTCAGAGGTACGAACGAGGCAGGAACACGATCAAATATAAGCGGAAAGAGTGACGGAACAGGGTGAGGGGGCCATGATTTTTCTATCTACTCCTTTCGATATCTCTTCCATTTCGTCTAAGACCACTTGTCTAAAAAAACCATTTCGTCTAAAATTCAGATGGTCTAATTGCCACTTAGGCTATACACTTAGTCTATTGTCACTTGGTCTAATAACCAATGGATCTAATTGCGCATTTAGTCATACAACCTTGTCGACTAATAGCCAATAGGTCTTAATTTCACTTCGTCTAATATCATTTGTCTACACCCTTTAGTCTAATAACCAGTTGGTATAACAACCCTTTTTGTCTAAACCCTTTTTGTCACACCCATTGCGTCTATGCACAGTTGGTCTAATTACCAAGTTAGTCCTAAACCCATTATATAGTCTAAAAAACCCATTTAACGTCTAACTAATCATTTGGTCTAATTACATTTAGTCTAAACCCAATTTTGCCTAAACACATTCGGTCTAATGGGACCAGTGGTCTAATAACCATTTAGTCTAAACCCATTTTGCCTAAACCCATTTCGTCTAATGATCGGTTGGTCTAATAATCATTTAGTCTAAACGCCAAAAAGAAGGAAATATGGCCGTCAATGAGGAAGATAATCATCAATCTATCTGCACTACAGACGGTACCCAACTCAAAGAGGTCAGGGACTTCAGGTACCATAGGGTCCTATGTTGCCCACAGCAAGACTTCCTGTCACGCAAAGGACAAGCTTGAAATGAATGCAATAAACTACACCACTTATGGCAATCTGGTATCTCCAATTCAGCCAAGCTGAATTTTTTTAAAGCGTGTGTAGATGATATCCTGTATGGAGAGTACAAAACACACCCTGGTCTGAGCACATGTCCAAAGCAGTGTCCATCTCCAAAGGATTTAGTTTTTAAATCCGAAGATGGGTGGACTATTAGTCCTTACAGAAATTGATGCCCTGACAGAGCAGAGGTGGAATGTCGTTCCTTAGGGATAAATGTCCATGTCCAACGTGGACTGCAAGTACTTAGGAATTAGTATTCAATTCATAGGTGAACTATAAATCTTGAGGAACTATTGTCCAGGTTCAAGGTAGAATATCGATCCTTAGGAGTTATGAATGTCCAAGTCCGACGAGGACGGACCATTAGTCCGTAGGAACTATTGTCCATGTTGTAGGTCAACTACTGGTTCTTACGTATTTGTGTTCAAGTCCGAGGAATGTTAAGAATTCTAACAAGATTTCACTCATTATTACTAGTCAGTGACAGTCTGATTAGATTCAAGGAAATAAATAAAGAAATAAATGAAAAAAATAAAATAAAAACTCAAAATTGGCATGTTTCAGCTACAAAGGAAGTAGGAAGTGAGTTCTTCCAAACCATAATAATTAGTATAAATAACTATTAAACTGGCTCGCATAACAAAATAAACTTAAATACAAAAAAGTGCCACAGATTTTTAATTTGATCAGTTCAAAATAGTTTTAATTGTATGCTGTTGCTACACTCTATAAGAAAAATGTGACTTAGCATTTTCCCCCTGGCGGCCCTATATATGGAACCCTCAAGAATGAAATCCTCAAAAATGGTTCATAAGAATCTGAGAACCCCAAAAAGGTTTCTAACAGAACCATAAAATGTGCTATACAGCAGTTAAATAACTTGTTTTGGTTCGTTGAAGAACCTTAATCCTTGTCTTACCAAGCCTTTTTTTTAAACATGGTTTACCAAGGGGGTGGGGTGACCGGGCGTGTGGTTACCACTTCCCTTTGGGTTTGGGATTACGATGCTTATGATTTTGATACCAGTGGATAGTTATGGTCTTTTTCTTTCCATTGATACCAAAATAAGTACCAACATACCTATAATGACGTCACAATGACGTCATAAAGTCCACGAATCGGCAAAATGGGTATTTTCTAGAGAAAATAGGCGAAAGTCCAATTTTGCGCATGTGTTTTGGAAAATAAGGGTAAAATTATGGAAAATGCCATATGTTGGAAATGTATTAAGGGTGTAAATACTCTGGAAGGAAATGAGTACACAATGAAAAATTGAGAGATGTAATTATGATATAGGCCTATATCTTCAAAATAAAATAAACAAGGGCAACTATTCCTTGGGCCAGAGGTCCGAAGGACGACTATCCCCAGGAACCACAATCCCCGGACTATTTCTCTAGGGGAATAAAAAAAAAAAAAAAAAAAAACGTCTACCATCAAAACCGCAAGTTTGTTTCCCACGGTACTTGATGGGGTGTATGTGCAAGTGCCAGGCTCTCATATCAAGTAGAGAACACAATACACATAAATCGGAACAACCACCTTTAAATGCCTAAGGTGTTTTCACTCACGTTGGTGCCTAAGGGGGGGGGGACCCCCCAAGGAAACCACTTTCCCGATGAAATTTTCAAATGGAACTCATACCACCTTTGAGAGGGCATAAGACAAGGCCAAAGGTGCAATATAAACCAGTTCCGATTTGTCGTCTGGAAATTAGGGGCAAATCATTGTTTTCGAAATACGTCAAAATCGCTCAAAAAGTAACATGAGGTTTCCGCGACCCTGCTTCCACAGCATACACATTGCAAATCATTTTGATGGTTATATCTGCTCTAGAAGGACCAATTTACATATATTTAACACAAACATTACCATTTTAAAAAAAAAAAAAAAAAAAAAAAATGTAAATTTATTCCCGGGGAAGGGGGGGGGGGGCACTTTTCAAAGGTGGATATGATGCGTGAACAAAGACTTACAAAATGCACCCTGAACGAGCATTTCCATCGACTAAAGAACATACCCTAAACAATTATTTGTGTCAGTCTTTTCTACCCTAAACAAGTAGCAATGCATTGCGTCCTTAATATCAAAAAATGCAGCCTTTTAATTGTCTTGATTTGCTTGCTTTACACATATTTCTGATGGTTGTTTGATCTCTCTGCTTAATTGTTGATTATTACATAAATAACCTAAGTATGTGCATCACAATTTTAGTGGTTAACACTTTAAGTTGCCCAGGGGGGTTCCATAGTACCCAACCCTTTTGATTATTTTTGCGATTTTCCAGTTATCTCGGGTGTACGCATCAATGTTCAAGGAGTTTTTTGCTAATTGGCCCTGATTTATGATACGCTACTCCTGATACTAAAAAAATTTAAAATCCGCCCCATGGCTTCATTAGAAAAAGTTAAGGTTGGGGTCCCTAGGACCCCCCCTTGGGCACTAATGGAATGAAAAAATCAGGATATTTTACTAATTTAAAAATTAAAGAATTAAAATCTTGGGATTTATTTGCTTAGATATTACCATTAAGTGAGGCATTAATTAAGAATTAATATACTTAAATAACCTTTTTTATATGCCTGAATAGCATCACTTTTAATTTTTTCATGAGCGGGCTCTTAACTGTGAAGTCTATGGGAAATTAAGGTGATTTTTTTGCAAGTTTCCCGAGGAAAATACAAGATGGAATAAATTTTGGGGGGGGGGCCCCCTATATTTTGCAATGATTATTTTAATGGGTTATCCTAGAGTAGATATAATGATTATTTTGGTCTCAAACCTTATATGGAGCGGAGTGCTGAGGATGAAATGTGCGGAAACACTCTTTTTGGTCGGAGAGTGGACAATTTCAATTGTCCATAGGTCATAGTTCAAAGTTCGGTATTTCTGTTATTTTAGTTATGTGGTTCTTACTTGACCCCCATTTAACTTGTGTAGTGCCATGGTCAAACTCCCATGGGAAATGGTTATCTAGGTTTGGGGTCCTTAGGAAAACCGACGCCCCCCCATTGGGCACTAACGGAAGTTTTTTTAGCTTGGGCACTTAGTGTAAGAAAAAACATACTTTTTTCCTATTTTGGTGCGTTTTTTTGACACCCTAAATCCATGTAACATACACGCGTACAATCGCCTGGGAAAAAAGGGAATCTTACGCGTTTTCCTTGTTCACGCAATCATATCCACCTTTGAATACAAATGCCCCACCCCCGTTTTGTTAAAGAACCCATTTTCGGTATTGCTTTTGTAATAAAAGGGTTTAGAACTTCCGAACTCATGAAATCCAAATTTTAGACGTCGTTATTGGTTTTACGCGTAAACGCGAAATGTTGAGGAAAAAATCTTATTTTTTATAATTAGTAATATAAAGCAATTTTTCGTATTTCAAATCGTGGAGCTAAAGATATTACTGGTAAAGGTTACTTCTTATTTTTTGCGCGACGAGGACGAACAAGATTATTTACAAAAAGACTGTCGTAGCAACTTGACAAAATGGTCCCAGAGATACTAGTATGTGAAATCATGTTTTCACACTCATAAGGAATTAGTTCATATATGTCTCACCGGGGGTGGGGGGGGGGAGGGGGGGGGGGGGGGGCACTCCCATCTTGGAGGCGACACGCATGTATAGTCGTAAAGACCCCCATTTTTCAGCATCGCTGTTCACCCAAAAACCCCATAAATTTTGCAAATGTCACACAAGTACCCCATAGTTTTAAAATTTTAACCCAACGTCCAACCCAAATCCCCTATGTTTGGGGGATATTTTCACTCAAAGATCTCAATTTTGGGTGAAATTTTTGCAAAATTTTTTCAAAAAATTTGCAAATTTGTCCACGCTAAACCCCTTATTTTTGGGCTTTTGGGGGTCTATCACCCAAAGACCCCTATTGTGTTTGAGCTCTGTCACCGCATGCCCCTGGATTTTGAAGGCGAGCCTAATTACACCCATATCCAGTTCCTATGTGATTGCCCCCCCCCCCCCGACTCATGCTTACAATTTGTTCAATTAATAACTGTGAGGTTTTGGTTGAAGATGAACATGAGCTGCCAAACTAAAAGTTTATAAACACGATATAACCTACTTTAAGTTCACACACTAGTGGTTAACATTTGAATTAACTTTCTAGACTTTAATGCAAGGGTTAAAGAGAGGCAAAGGCAAAATGTTGTTATTGGCATTGTGACCCAGTTTAGTTTTTTTCGGCCGCTAAAAACTTTCCTCCTTTTTTGGAGAGCTTTTTTAAAAGATTTCCAATTGAGAAAATCTAAAATAATAATAATGAGCATAAATAATAACTAATGATATGAGCGCCAAAAACACAAGTGTAAAGGCAATGCGCGCGGGGTCTTTGAGACACAAATTGTTTTTGTTGTTGTTGTTGTGTTTTTCTTGGCCTATAATGGCCTTAGTCTGTTATGCATGAAACGAAGTACCGGACTTATTTGGAGACGAACGAGATGTACGGGGTATCTGGAAAAAAAGGTTATTTTTTCAGCGATTAGAACCCACACCCAAAAAAATTTTTCAGGCCACGATCAACCGAAAAGGGGATCTTTGATCAAATAAGCCAGCTAGGATGGATTGAACTTGAAGTTAACACCAGGCACCATGATAGGTATTAGATCATTTTGCATCGTGGTGTGCATGCTGGGTGTTTTATCATCTGTGTTGTTTTGTCGGTCCTGCTGCTGCTGCCTTCCTGTTTTGTTCTTGCTGCATAAGGACCAATGGAATTAAGCGTTTTAAAGGCTGTTTGGGCTATCCTTGGTACTCATGGTTTGTTCTTCATATCCCAAGCTGCAATAATTTCATGTACCTGTATACATATAGGTTATTTTTAATGTATAATTTTATGTGCCTATGATGTCTACTGTATTTATAACCTTCATGTCTATCTGTAGGGTGCAAGTTTGATTGTTTGAGTACTGAAAAAAAAATGAAACTGAAATGGATAGCTTTCAGATTGAATGCATATTTTGTAATTAATTTTGTATTTCTTTTAGTCATGTTTTGTTTAGAAAAAGCTGTTTTCTAGAAAAAGTCTTTCAATAGTAGTTCTAACCATTGTGGCCAACATATGTCAGTCAGACTCGAATGCTGTGTTAATGCTATTTATTTAGCTAAGAAATAAGACGAAACAAAAAAGAATGCACAACACAAAATACATTTTACATGGACACATTGCAACAAATGTTCGGTGTTAACACAACAGAAATTATTGACAAGCCAAAAATTATGAAAGGTACTCATTACAAACATATCAAAAATATGTTTGAAAATGGGTGAATGGGCAATGTTAAGAAAAACTAGGTAACGTATAAAGGTCTGAAATTCGGAACTAATATGTGCAACATGTCATTTTGTATTTGTATTTATATTGTAATTGGTTGCCCTTGTTTAGACAATGCATTAGACAAAAATGCGAGTAGACGAAATGACATTAGCTGAACTGCCATTAGTCGAAATGGTTTTATACAATCTGGTGATTAGACCAAGTGGTCAGTAGACAAAATGACATTAGACGAAATGGTTTTAGCAATCTGTGATTAGACCAAATGGGCATTAGCAATAGGAATTAGACGAATGGTTTTAGACAATCTGGTGATTAGACCAAATGGTATTAGACGAAATGGTTTAGACATATGATGATTATACGCAAATGGTTGTAGACAAAATTGGCATTAGACGAAATGGTTGTAGACAACGTAGTGATTATACCACTGGCATTATACGAAATGGTAAGCCGATGTGGTGATTAGACCTAAATGGTATTTAGTCTAAATGGTGTAGACAAGTGAATTAGAGTATGTGGTTATTAGACTAGGTGAATGTTAGACAAATGGAATTAGACTATTGGATATTAGCCGAAATGATTATTGACGAAGTGGCAATTCCCCGATCAAATCAGCTTGTTTTGGGGTTAAATATTAACTTGTGGGAGAGAGAGAGAATGGGGTCATAATCCCAAAGATAAAATAAATAACATGTGCTCATCAATTTGTTCCCGATAATTTCCGTAACAGTACTTGAAGCGTGTATCTAAATGCACTGCCCTCCTCATTAGCCAACCACTACTACTTCTAATAGACAACATCTTAACTTATATATAGCCACATCGGAAGACATCGTCAACTACCCATAACCTTTACAAGGCAGTCACTGTGAACCTACACAATCAATGTGATTACGTCCCTTTGCCCATTCACAGTAATCAAGGCAGGGAAAAAAACAAACAGAGGGGGGGAGGAAAAAGATAAAGGACCCACGGGCAAACGAACTATTCCGGGAAGGACAAAATAGAAGAAGGAGGGGTGATGAAAGAAAGGGGGGATAAAAATTAGTAAGGAGTGTGAAGGAAGAACAGACAAGGGGGTAAATTGACACACAATAAAGGCATATACAGCTGAACGCACAGCAAGTCTACATGTGCTATGAACCGGTCATTCTCTCACATACCAAATCATTTTTGTTCTGGCTACATACTCTATCTGAATGCCTCATATGTCCACTAATGAAGACGTATTGCAACTGGACTGGTAGCTTATAAATCACCCACGCTAGACAGATAGAATGCTTTTATTCCCAAGCTATTTAGGACATTTTTGCATAATATGAAACAACGAATGCCTTACATTAAAGCCTGGCACTGGAGGCAGTCTGCACATTTGACTTAAATAGAAAAAGAATTGATGAGGTAATAGACCTACTGACACAGGCACTGGCAATATTTTGGCACTTAATATGTGACAATGTAATTGTAAAGGGGAACATGACAAACCATACAACAGCATTTTAAATAGGGCGTTCACTTCGTGTTAGATATAAAGTGTAATAAAGCTTTGGGCCTATTGTTCAAAGTACATGGTAGTGGCAACTTCACACTGGTAAACCACCCTACATCTACATTTTGAATGACATCCAAAAAGGACAGATTTTTTTTTTCGTTTAAATTTCTTCATACTTAAAATCTCACGTTATAAATACATCTGCAAACCCACATCTGTACAATCATGTAACAAACCGCACCTGTTGCATCTGTATTATACCAGCGTTTTGTGGTTTTTTGCACAAAAATGAACCTCTAATTGGATTACTAATCAAAGTGCAGGCAGAGACATCATTGGAGTACATTCCACCTACAGAAGTCACTTTGGAAGTTTACACTTTTTGCATTTTCCTTTGAATCATTTAAGGTTGTGACACTCCGTTACAGATACCTATCTTCAGTTGATTTGAACCACTGTCTTAAGAGATGGAACATCGTTAAGGTAACTCTGTACGTGTAATTATCTTAGTGGGTAGCATAAATCACCTTAAGGAGATAGCAACATCGGTCTTAGGTGCTAAATATCTTGGGAAGATGGCATGAATCATTTCTTGAGGGATAGCAAAGTCGGTTTCGTGGTTACTTAGCTTGGGTAGATAACAGAATCATGTTGAACAGATAGCAACATCTGTCTTAGGTGGTTACTATCTTGGGTATAGATAACATAAATCATCCTTGGGAGATAGCAAGTCTGTTCTTAGGTGGGTACATCTTGGGTAGATAGGCATTAATCATTTGAGGAGATAGCAACATCGTCTTAAGGTAGATAGCATAATCATGTGACAGCTAGCAACATCTGTCTTAGGTTGTAACTACTTGGTGTGATAGATAATCATCTTTGAGAGATAGCACATCTGTCTTAGGGGTGACTATCTTGGGTAGATAGCTTGAATCATCTTGAGGAGATAGCGACTCGGTTACTAATCCCTTTGGGGCTAGATAAGCATAAATCCTCTTGAGATAACAACATCTGTCTTAGGACAGCGTTCAAGCCTTTGACTTGCGTTTGGTGGACAAAATGGTGGAAACTTAAAGGGAAGATTCCTACTTAAAATACCATTTTCTAGGGAGAAATTTTGTGTAACACTGATCTGAAATAAAAAATGCATAATTATTACCTTGAAATTTGTTCCCATAGCACTGTACAGGGATAGTATCTGCCCGAAGTCCTCAATTTGAGCAAAAATCGGCCGCAAAAATAAGTCCTTCAATGGACTCTCCGGGCTACAAATTATAAACTTGCTCTAGAGGAGGTCTTGGCTATAGCAAGTTTATATTTGGTTTAGCTAAACCTCACATTTTTTTGAAGGACTTATTTTTTGCGAAGGCCTTATTTTTTTTCACACCCTCCGAAAAGTTAGGGGTAGGGTGGTTACATATTACTACTTTATTTTTTTCAGTACTTCTATTTAGCTTTATTAAATAACTGAACAAAAAGCCACAAGAGTAGCACCAGCTCTACCATTGAGGATTTATGGCTTTTTCAATCACAATCTTGAGTAGATAGCATTTAACACCTGAGGAAATAGCCATATTGTTACTAAGGTACCTACTCTTTAGTAGATAGCATGATCCACCTTTAGATATAGCAACATCTGTATTTGGAAACTCTGGCATCTACCTGAGTAGATAGCATAATTATCTTGAGAGAGCAACTATGGGTTAGGAAAAATCTAGCAACCTATCTTGAGTAGATAGCATTTGAACACTGAGGATCGTGGATTATAGCAACAGTGATCATAGGTAAATTCTAGCAACTATCTTAAGAAGCTTAGCAACCAAGTGCCTTAGGTAAACTCTAGCAAAAAGGAGACACAAGACAACTTTGCAACAGATAACAGCAGCTACCTTATATAAATAACAATTATCTCCAAAGATGGCTTCAACTATATTTACTAAAACAGCAGCTATCCTAAGCAAATACGCAGTTGTCACACACACACACACACCACTTAATGCTAACAACTATCTTCAGCAATTAAGTAACAAAAATATTATAAAAAAAGAAAAATTAAAAAAAAAAAAAAAAAAACTATCTTCAGTAGATAGCATCTTGCAGTCAACAACAGCAACTGTCTTCAGTACATAATATCAACCATCATCAGCAGATAACAGCAACTATGTATGCTGATTCCAAGGCATAATTACATTATACCTTTGCACCTACTTTGTATCATATGCTTCATTCCACTAACACAAGCATACAGAGTAGGTGCAAATGGACATAATTATGCCAATTCCAAATACCTTAAAAGTGTACCAAAGGCCTATTTCAAAATAAACAACACACACACCCTTTTCCACTAGACCAATCATACTTCATCAATTCCTGAATGCACAAAACTTATAGAACACATGCAAATATATTAATTACAAGGCCTATATAATTTGCTGCAGAGATGACACACATTTGACCAACAGGTGTAAGAAATGATTTACCCAGGGTAGTTATGAAGGAAATTTGCCCAGGGACAGAAAGCCTTGTTGGCTGGGATGTCTGGCTGGCTGGCCAGAAATGCAACTGTGCATGCTGGGCAGCCAACCGGGGGCCAAAAATATGTTTCTATGACACATGAAGAAATCAACTGCCCAACAACAACAGCGAAGACATAGGTCTCAGAAATAAATACAAACTACAGTGGACAATTTCGTGATATGAGTGGCTTCTTGGAATAACAGACATATTGTACTGATACAATGTTGGCTAACAGTAACAGCTCATGTATGCTGTAGTCATAAACATGTTTCTCACCTACAGGTCCGTTCATACTTCCACTGCACTGCATTGCGGTGCAGTAAATTTACCGCAATGTTCCGTCACATCTGCTGCACTCCTAATCAATTTACTGCAGGTCAATCCAGGTCACTGCAGGTCACATGTTGCAGTACGTCATAGTAAACTTGAGAAGGATTGCAGTAAAATTGGCATACTAGCAGGACCAACTTCTTAGTAAATTTAAACTCCTAGTGGGATCTGTTTTTGATAAGAAAAATAACAGGCTACTGCATGGAAAATGACACCCTTAGCCGACAACTTCTGGCTCACTTTCCTATTTGTTATACTGGACCAGTCCCTCTTAAAAAGAATGTTGATACCCCTAGTGGGATCAGAAGAGGGAAGATGTGACTTTTATACCCCTAGCAGTCTCTTATAACCACAATTAATCCTGCTTTTTTTTTAGAACAAGGATGAATACCTGACCAAAATCCCCAGAATCCGGATTGTAAAAATTTCTACCTTTAGAATCCTACAAACCCTATTCTAACCATTCCTATCATGCTGTTGAAACATTGAAATGTCAATTCTTTATTTATGGCCAAACACTCTCTTAAAATAGCACACACTCAGAAGTGTACATGTAAATAAAAAACAAGTCAAATGATTTCAAGCATGCTGTATGGAGTTAAATTACTTCAATTACTTCAGGTCTATAACTTCAATCTAATCAGTTAGGCTGTTTCCATTTTTACTCTTTTTAAATTGAGAACCAACAGGACTAAAGGTGCAACTTGTGAGGTGTCATATCGAGGGTTGACAATCAGAAGGACGTAACTCAGCACTGAAAGAAATATTAAAGAATTTCTTTAATTCTGCTGTAATACTGCTTTTTGCAAATGTGTGTTTAAAATATTTTCTACTAACAATCTATTCACTACTCAAAATGTAAACATCTCAAAAGGCTCATATATGCTGTAGGCAAACATATAAACTTTAGTAATTCTGAATATTTCTTTCCAGTGCTGAGTAGTCTTTCTGATTGTCAACCCTCGATATGTGGTATTTATAGATTGAACACTCAAAAGATTTCTTTTAATTCTGCTGTTCATAATTAAAAATTGTTCTTTGTTTACTAAAGTTTATATGTTTGCTTACATTTTGTTTACATTTGAGTAATGAATAGATTTGCTTAGTAAAAATATTAAACATCACTTTCTATACCTGCCAACATTGAGAACCCAAAATCAGAATATATGTGTCGCAAACACCTCTTCATGAAAGAATTCTCCACAGACGTAGGCATGACTAGTCTGAAAAGTCAACACGACACATGGCCACGAGTGGCTAATGGCGGTCTGGGGGGGGAGGGGTGTACGAGTGTGTACGAGTGTCCCTTGCAATGGTTCACTTTTCCTGAACGCACGTTTCCATCCGAATTTGTAGAAAATTTGGTTTCAATTAGCAAAATATAGGTCTGATAACGGCTTATTAAAAAGTAAAGGCAGATTTGATGGATTAGATTTTGTGTTGATTTAATCATATGTAAAGTATCACAGAGAATTCATAAAGTGGCGCGGGAGGGACACCCCCCTCTCGGGCGAAGCGCGGAATCCTAAAACAATGTCTGCTTTTACGAACCAATTTCTCATGCAATTTGATAGAACAATTTCATATTTGTAAATGGTTAATTTTAAAATGTATTAGGTAAGCCTTGATCGACCGTCTTAAAACGTTAAATAGACATGAAGATTTCATGAGTAGGTGTATTGAACTAATCATTAAATTATGCGCCTATGTGAAGTTGGTTCATGGATATCGTGTAATGAGCGCAGGGGATAGTTCGCCGGAAACCTTGAAGGTATTTCGTTTTCAAGACATTTACATTGGTCTCTAGGAGCGTGGAGAATCCACGTTTAGAAAACGTTATTTTCGGCACTGTTTTCCGCATTGCAGCTCACAGATAATCGGCATTTTCCCTCCTGCCAATCATCACGAAAATTGCCGCATCCGCGCAATTATGCACCCAAATTAAGTCCCAATGTTAATTTATAAGAACATCATAAATACTAGAAGTGACTGACATTTAAATAAATATATGCAGTTTTAATTGCTCAAATTTTCCGTTTCATGCGTAAATTTATAGAACAATATTTGGTAGCGACTATCCAGGCAATCACAAAAGGCGTAGTCATTTCTCAACACCAGATAGGCTTGCACTCAAAACAATCAGGTGTATGATTTCTTTCCCGCGCATAGCGCGGACCTTTTTGAAATTGGGGGATTTGAAAGGCTGTGTTTGAAGGCAAGTACAGCCTTCCCGAAGCCATACTTTTTATATTTTTTATGCGGAAATTACTATGACCCTAATGGCGTAAGTCCATCATTTAGAAAATAAGCCCTTTTTCTTGATTTTGGGCGATTTTTAGACCCTTTTCACGTTACGTACGTAACGTCCCTGATCCTGAAAAACACCTTTTACGTTAATTCTTGGACACGGATGATACCCTCCCTGTCTTTGAAGACTGGCCCCTCGGGTGTGGTCATACCAATGTCAGCCATGAAGAATAATCTGTGAATAGTTGAAGCTTATTACAATGAGAATGTTTACTTACGTGAATTATTGTGTCTGTAAATCGAAACTCACTCACAAGGGCACTTTTGGACACGTGAAATAAATTTGGTTCGAATATACCCTGCCCATACTAACAATTCAAACCAACCACGGTCTGCGCCGCGCTGATTGACAAACCTTGACATACGCGCAATTGGTCACCTAATTCTGTTTCTGAATGGAAGTTCCTATTACGACCCCACATTTTAAATTTTGTCCTGCAGTCTGAGATACCCTATTTTCATCAATGTAAGTCGGAGGTGTGAGACTAAGTGACAAGTACATATTCTGGAAGGTTTCCAGTAACTCTCAGGAGTCTCACAATTTCGAATTTCTCCAAGGGTAGCATATTGACCAATGTAATTTCTCATTAAAAGGCAAACAGATTAACTTAATGATTACAAATTTTGTGGAGAAATAATCTTAGGAAGTCAGATCAGACGCCCATAAATTTAGAGGGCACTTGTTTTTCCTACAAGACATCTGTTGGTCCATAAGTAGCTCTGGTATAACTTTTTTTTTTTCAACTGCTCAACCTCCCGTCTCATTCGACATATGCCTCAGCACTCCTAACTAGTAGGTAAGCGGCTCCCTGGAAATGAGGTCACTAAACGACACTGGCATAAACATGCTGCTGGTGATGTTGTAATGTATCCCTGCATGTTATTTGCAGTGAAACAGATTTGACCTATTATTAAATTTATTTCTATCGCAGACCATGCTTAATCGATTAGGAATTACATTATGTTTGGGGTTGACAATGCTCAACTGTGTCATGCATGCATGTTATGCAATTATAATAATGGAAAATGGAAGAAAATATCTCTGATAGCTGATGGCACATATGCATCTATTTTTATGTCAAAATCTAAGTTAATGTAATCTCTAAATATCCAGAAGATATACTGAAAGGGGAGAAATGCCACGAGGCATTTGAAACATGTATGCCTTTTTTAAACCTAATAGAAATAATATAAAATTCTTAAACAGCTCTGAATCTGCACAATTTCATTGGCGATTGATGCTAACTATTGATTAACCCTAGAATTCCGCTCTCCCCGTGGTTCATTTGGACTGGGCAAATGAACCCGAATTAGCCCGTCCTCGGAGGGGACGTTAATCCATCGGTCCCATGTACAAAATGTTACTGTAAAATGTTACTCCCACAGTCAGTTTTCCGCGAAGATAGGGTGGTTCCATCCCCTGTTGTACCCCAAGACCTTCTGGTCATTTCGAGGGATAACCCCTATACGAGTGCTTCAACCACCCTTTTCGGGTATACCTCTGATGTCTCGGTCCTCTTAAAGTAATCCATAAATAAATCAACAAAATTGTGTCATACTGCGTTTTGCTACATTAGCGTGCACCTACCAACGTTGCGTCACTTTGTGTATGTTCTTTGTGTTCAACAGATTGTTCAATTTTTCTCATTGGGTGGTGGTAGTCCTTTCTTGTTGTATTTAAGCCATAAGGATTGCAAAATTAGGTTAAAGATTACCTTAAAGAGACACTGGCACATTTCAAAAATAGTATGCCATCTAGATTGTTCAAAATTGATATTTTTGCATGGTTATAAAGCTTTTATTTACATAAGCACTCACCTGAAATTATTAAGCCCAAATCAGCGCGCTTATGGGTAAACAGAATGATTTTATAATTAATGTTGCCTTCGACATTAATTCAGCAGACGACGCGGAAATGGCGTATACCACAAGAAAACACACACTCTGAATTGACTCTCATGGCATGCACCTTGTTTGACCGGTCTGTGACCTTCGTGGTTTTAATATCAATGAGTACGAGTCTATGTAAAGTTATTTTTATGTGTAAAATATTTCTCTATTCTTCCAATGGCCTAGACTATCATTTGCGAGCAAATTGAAGAAATTTCATATTTTCTGAATATGTGGCAGTGCCGCTTTAATTTATAAACCTGTGTAAGAATAAAGGTATGATTTTGGGAACTGGAACTCTCTTTACTTATAACTCTCATTTTTATTTCATTTTTTGTTTTGTTTTGAAAAGGAGAAGGGTTAATGCTCTTGAAAATGGTTCTTCACCTGAAGAACCATTTCAAGAGTCACTGCCCAAAGACTTTTCTGACAAATGGCACCAAGAGAAGATTTCAATAGCTTCCCACAATGCATTGCTTCCAATGGAGGTTTTTGTACAGGTACTGATGTGGGTCGTTAGTGATGAAACATGGCTAAATTGACAGTACTGATCACAACTTGCCATTTTAAGAGCGTTTCATCTCTAACGATCCACATGGCAAACCTCTACAAAACTATCCACTGGAGCAATGCACTGTGGGAACCTACTGGTATCTTCTCTTATGGCATCCCGGCGCTATTGCACTTATGACATTGTTGCCTGCACACGACATAAAATAATGGCATGTGGTCAATTGGGAAGCCATCTAAAAACACTGAAATAAGACTAGGCTGGAATGCATTTTTCATGCCGATTCCAATTTTGGATGTGATAATACATAATTTTTGAATTTTTTTTGAAAAAAAATGGGAAAAAAATTTAACCCCAAACAATACAGTCTCCTGCAAGGCTAAGAGGTTTTAACAAACTAAGATTGTTTTACATTCCATTTTGAAAAGAAGAAATTATATTATGTGCTGCAATCAAGGATAAATGAGTAATTTCATCAATATCGGATTTGGATATAGTCATTTGAATTGTGCAACCTTCCTTCAGATTTCGCTGTTCGTGACAAAACTAAAATTGTACCATATCTATGAACAATAAACCAATTCTCAGGGGTTTCAGCAAAATGAAGCCTACAAACGGCAAATTGATAAAAACTGAATTTTGATTTTGTTCGACAAATGACTCGCATTTTACTTGATCCAATCACATAATATTATTGTAAGCTTCCTGTGTTGCTAATAGCACATATTACCATGGTTACAGCTTTGATTTTGTTTGCATTATATGTACGTACCACCCAGGACTGGACAGTCAGTCTCTTCCATATGCCACCTTATGAAACTTGTATGAAGCCATCTCCTTAATCACGGTCACTTGATAACCCAGATTACGATAAATCACTGCATTTTTCATGAATATCAGATAAGAGAAAACACGCCATACTGTTAACTGCACAGTTCCGTCGTCATACATACTACTGCCCCCCCCCCAAAAAAAAATCCAATGTCCCTCACACTTGGAAATTACATTTTCAATAGTTCAAAAGCCCCAGAATGCCCTCCACTTAAATCTCCTCTGATCAGGCCAATACAAACCTATCATGCCCTAAGAATCACACGCACTTTCCAACCACCCGATATCTCAACTTATTCTCCCACCATAAATGTTTCAAATCAAATTGCGCCACAGTGAAAGGGTGAAGACGGCACGTAAGAAGGTAATGAGAGGAAGTGGTCGTGTGAATCCCCCAATTTACCGTGCCATTAATGGAAGTGAATTTTATGAGAGGCGGTTTATGAGTGCATTCTGGGGTTTGCGAGCTGTCAAGGGAGGTGAATGTTACGTTAATGTGTCAATATTGAAGCAGCGCACTCGGTATCTCCGAATCTAAAAGGTGCTTTTGTGCACTTATTTGGGGTTCAAACCACAGTCTTGAAAGTCTTACTGCTACTGACAAGGGCACTCAAGACATCAATACAGGCAGGCATGAGAATGAACTTTCAGAAAAAAAACTGAAACGCGGAAAAAAACAAAAAAAAAAAACTGAAAAAACGCGTGAAATCCAGCAGAAATACCCAAATTGGCTGAAATAAATCAAAACGCGTAAATTCTGGTCCCCCCAAAAAAAAAACATGAATTCAGTTTTTAAACAATGAGATTATCATGCCTGATAATAGCAGGCATTCAAGAAAGTAACATTAAGATGCACACCTTGTGTTTTTATCAGATGTGAAATGATGTTTCGAAATACAAGACTTCCATGCAGTCACGAACTGTTTACCTAATTCTACCTCTCACACTTGGAACTATGCGTGTGAAACCTTTCAAAAGGACTGCTTATTTCCCAAATGCACTGCAAGAATTGTTTGTTGTTTCTAAAATGTCCATTTTCAACTTTGGTGGAGTGTGTTCATTATAAAGAGGTTTTTTTAGAGACCTGCAGTCAGTTGTAAAGCCATCATAGAAGCCATCTCACAACCACGTATAATGCTAGGCTTGTTGAACTCTTTGAATTTTTTTCACCTGAATCCAACTATGGTCCTTAAAATATGAATTTTGATTTTTTTTTTTCAAAAACAAACATAGGTTACAGCAATCACAAATCGGTCATCCAAGTATGTGGTCAAAGAAGAAGTGTAGAGCAATATGACCCTAAGTGACCCCTGAATGACCTTTGACCTCATTTGTTACCCTACATAAGACCCCTTGTCTCAATGTATAAGCATACCAAGTATGAACTTGATCCATCACTGCACTAAAATGTTACAGTAAGTTGAAAAAGTATCAACCAAAAGGTGTATACTAAATGTCTGACACAGACACATAGACACAGAAGTTAATGCGAGAGTATTTGTGACTTTTCTTTTGTTAATATTTGACACACACACAAATTAGACACACAAGGTCATGACAGAATAAAGCAAAACAAAAGAAATGGAGTCAAACAAGCATCCTCAGCACACACACAGACACCCAATCATGCTGACATAGGTCTTTTTCTTTCCGATTTGCATCGGACGACCTAAAAATGGGAATATTAACTCGGAATACTACACTGCCGGCAGGGTTACAATTCTATCTACCTTTCCCACACTTGAAACAAAACATGTGACAAACTTTGAAAAGGCCGACCATTCCCAAGTGCACTGCGAGAATTGTTGTACGAGTTCTGAAGTCATAATGTATACGCATCGTGAACATTTTGCTCCAGGGATGTACTCTACTGGTCTGCCTGTATTTTAAGTATGAATGGACAGGAGCCTGTTGACCACATAGTTGAATGAGCCCTGCTGGTTGCTATGTTGAGCTTGCGGTAAATCTTAAATAGCAGAACTCAAGACATGTCTGCTTCTACTTAACAGAAAAAGTTTTTTAATTATATAACAAGAACTTGAAAAATGTCAGACGTTTTTGTTCTATAGTAGCAGCGGTAGATGATCGGGTCAGTAATGATGACGCACAAAATGGGGGGCCGACTTAAGCCGAATTCATATTGCTTTCTGTGTCATCAATATTTTGCAGTGGTCCTATACCTTTATCCACGTAAATCTTACCTCATATATAACAAACAACAAACAAATGTTTCTTTTTCTTTTTCTTTATCTGCTCCGATTTCTTTCTTTTTTAATTTCATATATATTAAAAGGTCAACTAGATCAAGTTAAACAATCATTTGCAAGCAAATCAAACTAAATACAACAAATTAAGCTGAGTTGCAAGTAAAACAAAACGTGCGCTGTTTCACCTTTTGCAGGCAAGATATACATAAAAAAATTAAATTTTTAAAAAATCTGTCAAATTAACATTTTACCCAAGACTATAATTGGAATCAGCATGAAAAAAAAAAAAAATTCATTAAATGAGTCAAAACAGGCCTAGTCTTATGCTAGTGTTCTTGAGATATCCTCAACTTTTGAAAACAACGTCAGAAAATCACGCCCGAAATATACCGGCCACAGCATTAAAATTCATGACATTAGCTATGCTCACCCTCGCCCAATCATCAATGAAACACTTGAACCAATTCATCGCAATAACTGAACCATTCAATAGCCAATACTTACCCAATTCATAGCCAATACTGAACCATTCATAGCCCAATATTAACATTCATGCCAATATTGAACCAATTCATACCAATATTGAACCAATCTCCACTATTCTCCAATTTTCTTCCTCTTGTCAAACTGACCATCCCCTCCTACACCAGAGGTGTTTTGAGTCAATCCCAAAATGCACCAGTTTTGGGAAATTTCACCTCAATAGGTCATGTGATCACTAAAAATCCTATTCTTTACACATAAAACCCTGACTTTAATGTTCATTTTTTAACCCACAAAGCAATTAGTACTTTTTAGGATTTTTTTGCATGATTATAAATTCTTGTGGTTTTTAAACTTTTCAAACACTTTTTTGTCCCTACTACGAGCACTGACATGTGTTTTAGTACATTATGGATAGGCACATTGCTACGGCATCATGGAATTGATGTCAAAACATCCCTCTGCTCCTACCAGATAATGTTAAATCCGCATTATCCTGCTGATTTTCCTGGTACTTTGCCTGAGAGAATACCCTTATCAAAAGCAGCAAAAAGGCTTAGGAGACTAGTTTCTGCGGCGACATCCTACGCTATGCTCTAGTTTAATCCGGATAACCTTTCCCGGTGGAAACGAGCCCATACAGACGGTTGTTGGCCGTGTGTTCTACCTTCAATGCCTGTAGTAATTTCTTTGGCTACAGATGGCTCACAACAGGCGAACTGTTACACAAGTGTTAGTTTAGTTCAATTTCTTTTTGCCATGATTTGTTTTGTTCAATTTTCCTTACGATGCATGCAAGGCTTTGCTTTCCCTTAATAATGCTATGTATACCCAATCCTCAGATTCAACCCAATCACTCACAAAATCGAACCTGAGATTTGGGTATCATTGCAAAATATTTTGGGAGTTTCTGTAACCTGACCCCCATCTGACACACTTTTTTTTTTTTTCTGAGACACTTATGAATTCGGAAATCAACCGAATAAACCTGTGCGTTATTCCGTGAAGGGCCTCCGAATTCATTTCCGTGAAGGTCTTCCGAATAAAATACAACATTCCGTGAAGGGTTTCCTTATTCATAAGTTGCATAAAAAGTGTGTCACATGGGCCAGTTTACGGAAACTCCCAGAAAAACAGGAATCTTTCCCATTTGGCTCTACCAATATAAATGTGGTTGTTTTTACATTTTTACAAGTATTCTAATAGACCAAGTTACATCCTACGTCCTTTCCTGTTGTTGACTTGGCCAATCCAGGCCTGCCAATCGTTATGGCCTCATATGTATTAAAACTCTAAACAGATACAATTGCCCATTGTTTAACAGTCAGGCGACCAGTCAAGAATACCAGGCCCAACATGTTTACAAAATTGCTGTTAACTGGTCTATAGGCTATAATGCACGCATTAACCGCCATGTTATATGGTAATGTCAGATCTAAATAAAGGTATTAACCCTAGGCACAACAAACTCTACAAGCTCATTGTTAAGTTAGAGAAAAATGCACTAATCCAAGAAGTAAGCGATGACGTCATCAACCAAGACTCATAGGGCACGAAATCGCTGGGCCGGGCCAGCGACAACACAGGGAAACCGCCTTAGCGTGCTATCCCGGGTCATGGGGCTGGGGCCCCAAAGGGCCCTGGTTCGAATCCCAATCCCACCCAAGTTTTGCGACTTTTCTTGTTCCCCTCTTCTCCCTCCCCTCACTCCTTCAGTTCCTCCCGGGAAAGAAGCTGAAACCGACATCAGGTAGGGTTATGGTATGATGTGCAAGGTTTTTCCCTTCAATGAAAAAAATAAATCTCTAATAATTACATTTAAACAATCTTGGTAGTGTTTTTATATTTGATATATTTTTAACCTGCTTTATTTAATACCAACAACTATTTTTTTTAAATAAAGACAAACTATCAGTGATTTCCTAAATCAAACATCGAAAAAATCATCAAAAATCCTATTTTTGCATTTTTTGTTAACAAGTACAAGGTATCCTAACATACCCGCCAATGATAAGACCAGAAGCAACCTAATAAGGACAGAATCTCAAATTTTAGTCATTACTCATGTTTCGTACACGTTACTAACAACACTTATTGAATGGGGAAATCGGTATCTTGGTGAACACTCGCTGCCGGTTTCTTTCTTCCTTTTTCTGTAAATTATTCAGTTGGAAAGGGTAACCTTATGAGAATTCTACAGACTTATCCTTCACTTTGAATCTATTCCTGCAAATGTTGTCAAATATTGTGTTGAAAATCACTGAAGTGTCTTTAAAAATCCTAAGCTAATTCATAATAGACCAAACAAGTAGGAATTCTCGGTAAAGATCAGTTTTTAGAAATATTTCAAAAAAGTAGGTGTTTTACATCAACATTCAGGCAAGCTCTTTATGATTCCTACAAACTAGAGTTTAATAAATCATCATATTGTAGACACCTTCAGAGTTCACATTCATAAACCATTTCAGGTGTTTTCTAATTTGTTGATGTGAATAATTATTTTCACTTCAGGCCAAGGCACCCAAATTGTATTTATAGACAAATCGTTTAAACAGTCTGCCTGCACGTCTTAGTGCAGTGAAGATCAAGGAATTTGCTGAGTTAATTAAATAACTTTGTCCCTTGCAGTACCAGATTTTGACCAAGCATGAAACAGTTGCTGCATTCATTTTCACTACATTCAGTTCCCTTGCCTCTTCCTTTTTTTTTAATTTCATAGCCAGCTACCAAAGAAAGTGGCTCTAAAAAATTATTTGCAAATTTACAAACAAAACTGTTAATTACACACAAAACAAGGAGTTTTAAATTTTCCTTGTCAAATTTACAGAGTATCAATTAAGACAGAAGTATTACAATTGCAGGGCAATAGCAAATCATACCAATCAATATTTTTCATATCACTGTCAACTCAACCACTGCAAATAGATATAGAGCTCCTACGCAAGTAGATTTGAAAGATAATAGATTAAAGCACATTCACGCATCAAGGGTGATCCAATTTCAGAAATTTCATTTGAGAGTTGTCATGGCAACTAAGAAAGTATACAGGGGAATGATCCAGAAATTCAGAGAGTTCCATTAACCCTCGTCTACCGAAGGGGGGTGGTTACCACCCCCCCTTCAGGTTTTTTCCCCGGCTTGCTAAAACCCCCTTTTTTGGTGCCAAATTATTTAATGTAATTGTCAATTGTCATGTTCCGCTCCTTTTAATCCAAAAACAAACATCCACCGGGGTATAGGTAAGATACAGGGTGATCCCAAAGTGATCGATAGGGGGGGTGGTAACCACCCCCCCTCCGGAAGAGAAGTACCAACATGCCTAACACAACACAGGAACATCACAGAAACTTGATTTTGGTACCAATAGATAGCTATGGTCCTCCTCTTTCCATTGATACCAAAATGAGTACCAACATGCCTAGCATTACGTCACAATGACGTCATAAAGTTCGCATGTCAGCAAAACTGCCATTTCCATAGACACACACAGTGAAAAATTCAATTTTTCAAAAAAAAAAAAAAAAAAAAATAGCCAGCTACCAAAGAAAGTGGCTCTAAAAAATTATTTGCAAATTTACAAACAAAACTGTTAATTACACACAAAACAAGGAGTTTTAAATTTTCCTTGTCAAATTTACAGAGTATCAATTAAGACAGAAGTATTACAATTGCAGGGCAATAGCAAATCATACCAATCAATATTTTTCATATCACTGTCAACTCAACCACTGCAAATAGATATAGAGCTCCTATACAAGTAGATTTGAAAGATAATAGATTAAAGCACATTCACGCATCAAGGGTGATCCAACTTCAGAAATTTCTTTTGAGAGTTGTCATGGCAACTAAGAAAGTATACAGGGGAATGATCCAGACATTCAGAGAGTTCCATTAATCTGTCTTGATACAACCATTCAAACCAATTTGACTGAGCGTTCATTCCCCGTTTTTATTCATCCGAGTTGGACTGAGCATTTTACCGAAGTCCACGTCAAATGGGGGGGGGGGTATTTCAAATGGAATAACACAGGTAGAATTTGATCCTAAATTAGAATAGGCCATTGAGTAAGTACATTTGAAACCCACACTCCCTCTGTGGAAGACTGATTTAGTCTTCCTTAGGAGGGAGTATAGATTCCAAATAGAATATTCCATTGGATAAGTTCATTTCAAATACATACCCCCAACCCCTGTAAGAAAATTTGAAATATGATTGGCTTGAGCATAGTTTGGGGGTGGTTATTTCTGCTCATTGCATATCCAACCACAGCTCAAGTCTGTAACTTTACTCTATTTTTTGTGTCTACTCAGAGAATTACAACACTGCAAATATTTTGCAGAGAAAATCAGAAATGCATAAGATTAGGCAAAATAAACCTAACCGATATTGAAGGGAGGTGAACCGATCATGGTCCGTTTTTAATGTTTTCTCCCTCACGTGGAAGCATATCACCAAAAAATCTGATTATAGGATTTCAAATTAATCGGTCCAGCCATTTGGATAAGAGAAGCCAAAACGCATATTAAATTGGCCCATAGGACATTGTGTGCAATCAATACAGTCGACCACATTTGGAGACATTTTTGTTCAAATCAAAAGGAAATTCAATATTTCCTGGGCCTTAAATTTCACTGGGGTAATGATAAATATAAGAACCTTCTTCTGATACCAAAATCTCAACTTTGATTAAGTAAAGTGCAGGACGGTCACAAGGTTGTTGATCAGGTCACCCATTTTTAAACAACCCACTTGATCAGCATTAAACAGTCGGTTGAACTCAATGTTGGCTAACAAGACAAGTGTTTATGATACACTTAAGTCATCAATTAGAAATGGGGTCTCGAACAAAAAGGTTGGGAACCTTTAGGCACATGTCATATTAACATCTCAATATTTTACAGTTAAGTTGGGGGTATGAAATGGCTGGGAAATAGCACCATGTACATGTCAACGCTCATCCATTAGCTGTTCCATTGGTTCACGCAAGTCAAGTTAGGATCATTTTCATGAGATTGTGCTATTTCATAATGAGCAGACAGAAATTTCACATTTCCAGCGCTGCCGTTGAATTAGGATCGAGGATCCCCGAGTCTAATGACACATGCACACTTTTGAGCAATACCGTTCACAAGTATAGTTTACTAGACAATTACCAACAGAACTGTGCATAAATCTCAAAAATTTCAAAATAGTGGGCACTCTTCCTAAAATGTGACTCATCACATCAAAAGCTACCAGTTGTCGGGAATTTGCATTTCAATATATTATTTAAATTATGCATGAAAAAAACAAAGAAAATAAAGAAATTTAACCCCATTTTCCTCATAAAATTGCATTGCTACACCCAATTTACACATGACAGGTATCATTTTAAAGCTGATCATATGGGCTTTTGATGCAAACAAAATCTCAACTTGAACCTTGAGCGATAACTGGTAGCTTTTGATGTGATGGGTCACAAATGTGCTATTATTGCTTTAACATGACATGCCATCATGGAACACCTATATTTGACAAGTAAAGCCGTCAGCAGACACAGGAAAAACTAGTGTCAACTATTACCATACAAAACATACAAATGGTGCCAGGTTATATCATCCAGTTCAATGCATGCAGACCTAGATAAACACAGTAAACTACTACTTCAATTTCACTGCATAGCTTCAGTATTCCAAAGAACCACCTTTCAAAAAGCAAATTTTCAAACAGTTTTGGAATACACACGAGCATATGATGTGAAGTGGGTTATTTTTTGTTTGGTTTCCTTTTTCATGCTTTTCAAGAGCAGCAGGTAGAAAACAAATTTAAAAGCCTGTTCATAGACATTTTTGGCAAAATTACATTATACCCTCACACCTACTCTATCATTTGTTTCATTCTATTAACAGAATAAAATGCATGATACAGCTTAGGAGTGAAGAGTATAATGTAATTATGCTCATATTTTTCCTTCAACCTCTATTTGTGTATGAGTATGTTATTTTTATGTGTAAAATGTATCTCTATTCTTCCAATGGCATAGACTATCATTTGAGAGCAAATTTAAGAAATTGTGAAAATGTGCCAGTGCCGCTTTAAAAGTGCATACAGATAGATCATTTTGATTGGTTACTCAGAAGTTATATCATCTTATATCATGTAATGAGCCAATTAGAGATAGCGTGGAAATAAAACACTGTAAAAGTGACCAGTATTGCAAAAAATACATGTGTCATCTGCTGTTGCAGTTTGTGAATGGGAACAAAGGTCACTAAGATCACATGAGGTCACCAAGGTCATGTGAGGTCACCAAGGTCACACTGAGGCCACCAACACGTGGGACACTACTCAAGGACCACTGTATGCAAGTGTCATACACCAAGAAATTTCATAATTTTGACTATTTTGGGGCAATGAGCTGTAGATGGCCTTTGACCCCACCCCAGAGAAGGGCAGTCAAAGGTCCATTACATGCAAGCCCCGTGAAAATGTGTGCATGCGGAAATAGTGGGCACAAAAGTTTTGTTTAGGGTTGACATTTTTACCACAGTCAGATACACACAGACCGATACACACACTACCAAAGCAATCTCTCTGTGCCCTCTTTTGGACAACACAAAAATCACTAACAAGTACCCCTTGAAAATATTTCACTATGAAATATAGAGTTTTATGAGCACATATATGCTACTTAACATGACCTCAATGTAACAGGCCTCAATGTAACAGCTTGCAAACAGCTGGTGCAATATGGAGATGTTGATGTTATGTAAGATGACAATGCAATACAACTTGGCAGTCACATTGAAAATGAACAAATGGAATAGATGAATTTACAACAGCATTAACACAACAAGTCTAATATTCTTATTGTGAGGTTTCTTAGCAAATTATTTCAATAAAATTTGATGATAAAATTTCATAAATTGGTACTGACAAGCAGATACATGACAAATAAAAAAAATTATACAAATAAAAGTGTCATCTATGATGTGATCAAGGAAATTGAGCCTGAATTCAGCAACATTCAACCTGTTTTTAATCTTTCTATACTTTGTTTGAAAGAAAACCCTGAACCTACAGTTGCAAAGTTATGCATTTGAAATGTTAAAAAACAAAGGCAGTGCATAGAAAACATTGACATATTTTGAGCTATATCTGAGAACTAAAATTCACAACTTCGGCTCATTTTGCCTGATTGAATCACATTTGTATAGTAATTTTATTTCATATTTCTGAAAGACATTGTCACTGTCTATAATTTTATCCTCAATTTTAGTCTGCCTTCAATATAAGTATTATTCTATTCTTGGCCTCTTTCTACAGAACTGTTAAAAAGGAAGTCTACCAAATAAAACTCAATCTAAAATGAACCAATACTGCAATCACTTCCATTTACCTGATATTAATTTAAATGTTTACGATCTGTGACAACTACTTAAGAAATGAACATATTTGGTAGCAGTGACATCACTGCTACTATTCATTGTGCATCTGGCAGGCTTTTTGGCAGATGTTGAAAAGCATGTGGTCAGCAACTCACACACCATTGCATTATTTTGACTGTTAGCTGATGGCAGTGACATCACTGCTACCATTCATTATGCATCTGGCAGGCTTTTTGACAGATGCTGATAAGCATGTGGTCAGCAACTGACATACTGTTATTGTTATTGACTGCTAGCTGGTGGCAGTGACATCACTGCTACCATTCATTGTGCATCTGGCAGGCTTTTTGACAGATGCTGATAAGCATGTGGTCAGCAACTGACATACTGTTATTGTTATTGACTGCTAGCTGATGGCAGTGACATCAATGCTACCATTCATTGTGCACCTGGCATGCGTTTGGACAGATTTTCAAAAGCACATGAGTCAGAACTCACATTGCTCTTTGCGTTTTGTTTTCCTCTCAACATTTTAAAAACATTGAACTACCAGGTGCTACATGGATAAATTACCCCAACTGATACCACCAGCAATCAATTTAGTTTATGATACAAAATCATAAATTTACATTCAGACCAACAAAAAATGTTTTAAGTATGTATGGGTTATTTCAGAGGGGTTTGAATATTTTCTATTCTGGACTTCCTCTGTAAAGTCCAAGCAGTATTTCCATCATCAAACCAAAAATGGATAAAAACAAATAATTCACATGCTTTGCTTTCGTTTTTTGCTGAAGGGGGACGTCAAACTGCTGGGGTCAATAGTTGTTTTGCATCACATCCGCCCAAATGTTAGCATTTGAAAGGAGCCAGTGCCCTCCATTTTTCCCCGAACACTCGGGCACCCAATTCAGCTGTGGCCATTTCATCTCGACAAAGACAAATCTTGTGCACAGTAGATAAAAATCTTTCAATGTAGGTGTCGGGGGAAAGGATGCAAGTTTCGTTGGGGGATTGAATCGCTGAGCCCTTGCAAGAAGATTTCCTTGATTTGAAGAAATCCAAACAATTTTTAATTCTTTAATTGTAGCTTATTTTTTTAATTCAAATATTTATAAGCATTTGCAAATCATTTTTTAAAGTTTTTAAAAAAAATATTTCTGCAACCTAATTTGACGTATTTATATAGAGATATTCACCTCTGTGTATTCTGACTGAATGGTTGAGATTGAAAACAAATATTTGATTTTCGGTTTCTCATATTTTGTGAGAAAAAATTCACTACTGCATAAGAAATCTTTCCACATAACATGTTCTAAGCGCAGGCAGCTCCCCTACAAGCAAACATAATTGGATCATCGCTTGGGGTCATTGAACTTCATGTAGAGTGGGATCAAGCATCTAAGCATAGCTTCCCAAGCTTATTTACACCAGAAAATCTTGCAATGATGACGTCAACTTTGTTGAGTATTTCCAGGACCTCACATCTTCTTCCCGTTATAGTGGATTAATTTAGCTATCAGATAGGAAGTAGGTAAGTTTCATACTACTCTTTTTTTTTGGGTGACACGAGCAATGTTTCTAAGATACAGTGATGTGACACTTTCACGATTCTGTGGCCTTGTCAAAGTTCCCTTCCTGTTTTAAAAAAAATCTGCCGTTTTTTTCAAGATATTCTAGCAAGTTGATTTGGTTGTTTGAATCTCAACATTAGTGACAATTCGGCAAATGTGTAATTATTCAGCATGAGTAGAGTTAAAAAGAAATGAGTTCATAATCAAAAGATTTCCGATATAGTTTGGAACAAAATATCTCAAACATAAGAGATAGTTCTTACCCAATGTGAACCAGAAAATAAGGTCTCAATGCTTACTGCTTGTGTGAAATTTTTATGTCTTATTAACATGGGTAGATTATTCCATGTTCAGACACTGTTTTCCAATGATGCCTAGGGTTCCAGGACGACTTGGGGCAGCCAAGAGGCTTGTTAACACCCTACTCTTATCAACCTGGCTGAAATTTATATACAAGCACGATTATCCATTTGAACAGGGACAATAGCTTTTAACATCCTCTGAGGGATGGGATTCTAATGGTTGTCGGTCTCCAAGTCCAAATGTGACCATGGGGAGATTGAAATTGCGGTTTTAATCAAGAGTCCCAAATCCAAAATGTTGGTACACGATTAAATGTTGGAAGTGGCCGTCATGACTTGCCTTGAACAGGAGATCTCCACTCAAAGGTAGGCTCGAGTATTGGGTTCCTCATGCTGCTTTATAATTAGACTTCTTCCCATGCACTTGTTTGATTGGTAATTTCTGATTGCTAGTCAATATAAACACCCATTGCACTGCTTTGATCAGCATTGGTTGAATATCATGTTTATATATAAATTTATTATTATGTATTTTTTAAAGATTAATAATTTGGTTATAGGATTCCATTTACACTCTGGTAAATGCGGCACTAAACATGACCCTATATGATGGGGACATTCTAATCAGAGACGTATTATGGGATGCATTGAACATCACAAGAGATACATAAATAAAAGGCTAGAGGACCACCAGCCATCTTGATTCAACGAACTCACTGGCGGATGCCGTACATGTATCGCCAAAGCCCCATTGATACGAAACCTACAGCCTGGAAAAAAAATGCACTTTCTCAATGATTTCGCCACAAGCAATCCTCGGTTATTAAATGACCCTTCGGAATGTCTTGGTGGTAGGTGGTCTACAATCGATCCTGTGCAAGTGAAGAGAAATTGTATCCAAAAAAATTCCTCATTCACTTTGAAACACTACTCTGAAAATGCTCAAAATTGCAAAGAAATATCCTGAAAGTGTCTATAGTGGCAGGAAAACCTTGGTTTTAAACATTATTTTCAAGTCATTTTTGCGCAGTAGTACTTAACAGTATGTTGAAACTCGGCTAACATAAACATTTGATGTGCAAAAAATACCTAATTTTTTTATAGCAGTACACCAAAACAATTGTATGCTAATAGAGGGATAATAGGACACATTCTGAGACAGCCTTATGTAAAGGCAAGACCTAAATTTCTCAGTAAAGACAGGGTTAACTTAGTAACGTCAGGTACTGCATGATGCTAAGGCTAAAGCTGACCTATGCTCCAAACAAACTTGTCATTTACCACCTCCCCTAAAATCTCAACACCAATGCATCTCAACTGAGTACTATCTGTGCAGCCCATATACCAATGCTCTGTTGCACAATGGAAAAAAGAGGCACTTTAAAACAAATAGAGAAGTCCCACAGGAACAAGACACCAAGACTCAAGATGACATGGTTTCTTCCCTATCACAGTCACCTGGGCCGACTTCTGATCATTGACGAGCTGGCCTGTAGAAATCGTGGCTAGAATACTTGACCCAGAAATTAACCACTGCCAAGGGATACAATACAAAGAGAAGATTGATGATGCAACCACAGCCACAGAGCAAGATGAGGATATAATGTCACATGCGGCACGGGGGTAAAGTCCAGACCTGCTCGCCGGCAAGAAAGGGGTCAGACGCTTCCAACGCCTCCATTGCATACAAATCAAGGCTTGTGGTAAGCTCATTTTGTTTTTTTTTTGCGTATGAAGGCATTGCCAATCTTGGAACAATCCCATGGTACCTTGTAGCTTTGCCTGTTTGCTTAGAAAATACCAATGGTGGTTGTTTATCATCAGGGCATGGAAAGAGATGTACTATTAGATTAAACCGGGGATACATTCTGTACGATGCATTCTTAATGGCAGCTGAATTGTCATGTGAATTGCAAGAAGGTTGTATGGCAATAGCTGTCGTTTGTTAGAAAGTACATCAGAATACTTTAATGCCAAAGTCTTTGAGTTAAGCGGCTCTTGAATATGAACCACTTGTCATCCTAAGAACTGGGCAGCACAAAGGTGAATCACATGGCAGCTGTTGCATTTACAACCCTTTTTGCAATTACCAAACAACAAATGTCTTGGCAGCCTGTTGTCTTGTGGCTTATGCAGTTGCTTTTAAATTATTGATATTAGCCATAAACCAATAGCAAAGTTAAAAGATTCAAATCACCAGCAAGTGAAACCCTAGAAAGTTAACTGCATTAAAGGTTGCTTGTTCCGATTTGTGATGTGTACTCTTTACTTGATTGAGAGCCTGGTTGGTTTTTTTTTTTTTTTTTTTGGATACCTGCACATAACCCCGTCAAAGTTACAGTGGGAAACAAACTTGCGGTTTTGAGGTTAGATGCAAAATACATGTTTGCAAAGCTCTATTCAATACTGTGTAATATTGATGGTTAACCCATGAACCGCAGTTTTTGTTTATATCTTGGGATTGAAATGGATTTGAGGGCTCAAATTTCAGGACGACAATGAGAAAATACGGGCCTTTAATCTGATATCAAATCGTACTACTTCAGGGTAAATCAGGGGGGACCAAAGACGATAGGAACACGCACCTTTAAGAAGCATTTCATAATTCATAATCCAGCCAACTTACCTTAAAAATGTTGGCTTATAGTATGTGTGCATGACTTACAAGCACATTCAATTTACTTAGGGATCTTAGGGATAAAGAAGATTGACTTGGATGTTAGATAAACAAGGCGAACTTGTAAATTTACGCGATTGCGGTAAAATATGTCCCCGCCGAATGTCGGAATCACTAACATGCGATAAAGGCCACTACAAACACAGAACACCCTCACAACACCCTTGCCTGCAACACTCCACCCCCCCAACACCCTGCAACACTCCACCCCTCCCCAACACCCCCGCAAACCCCAAACCCTCCCCAACACCCCCGCAAAACTACAAAAAAAAAAAAAAAAACCCCTCCCCAAACACCCCACAAAAACAATACCCACCCTCATCCCCAACACCCCACCCAATCCCACACTCTGCAACACCCATCCCCCGAACACCCCACCACTCCTTAACACCTCTCAATACCCCAATCCCCCGCCCCAATGAGTCACACCCCGCAATTCTCCTCCCAAACACCCCGCAACATCCTTATCCCTCCCCAACACCCTGCAACACTACCCACCCCCTCCCCGCACCCCGCTACACTACCCACCCTCCCAACATCATGCAACACCCCCACCCCAAATTCAAAATTTTAAAAAAAAAAACACCCTTCCCAAAACCCTGCAACACCCACCCCACCCCTCCCCAACACCCCGGAAGACCCAACCCCCTCCCCAAAACATCCGACAACACCCACCCCCTCCCCAACACCCCACCCCTTCCATAGCATAGTAGTCTCATATAGCGAAGAAATTTTGCCCATCCGAAGTACGGTTCAGGATACCGCAATTACGCATATTTGCATACCGAGCCATCTTCAAATATTTTCAATTGCAAAAAAAAAGATTGCCCCATGAGAGGGTTTCATGCAGCGCAGGGAATTTTAAGTATCCGATGTACCGTTTCAAAAGAAGCTATACGGCTGATTTTTGCCATATTAATTAGCTCATTTGCCAACCAATTTGCCCGAACCGAAATACGCCCACCCAATATAATCAGGTGAGCCTCTTTCGCCCGCTTCCTTCCACCATGTGACATCATTATACACCTTACGGAACTCCAGAAAAATTGTCCACAGGCCTTGCAGTGAAAATGCTCATAAATTATGCAAATTAGATACTTAATTAGCTATGTACGGCCCCCGATCTTAATCAGGTCGAGAACTCATCAACCCGCTTCTTCCCCCAAAGTTACATCATTGTCGCCCTTACGGAATCCAGCTAAATTGTATAACAACATGGGTAAACATTTTTATCACGGACGGACGAAACGGAAGGACGCGGCTCCATTTTATTTAGTCCGTTCCGAACTCGTTCGGGGGACAATTAAGTGCGACATTTGGTAAAACCAAAGTTTAAGTTCACATCTTAAGTCTATGGGCTTACAAAATCACATATTTAGTTCTCATATCAAAATTAACTGAACAATTGGCTTGAAACTTACTTTGAAGGGCCAAGGAACTCAATTCAATATCAAATTTGAATTAATTAAATCAGGGCCCATCCCTCTTAATAGGCAATTCTGCCATGATTTCCCACAATGAAAGTGGATAATGACTCAAGAATCACTAATTCACTATCATCAAAAAGATGTCAGATGTCACATCAAATTCAAACAAGTAAAATATTGCTCAACTTGCCCACTTTATCTTGTCACAAGCACTCTTACCCCGCTATAAATGGGTTAACCTTCACGGTTTATTCGTACATGCACTAAGGGACTGATTACAAAAGGGGAATAGTGACAGGAGGCGGACGGTAGAGCTAGAGTTGTGGTTTTGGTGTTTACAGTCCCCATGCCTCAAATTTCCCAATCACGATCGTACCATGCACGTACATACATTGTATTGATTTAGAGGGCTACTTAGATTGGATTATTTAGGATACCCTGGAGGAAAACCATGGCCATGGCAAACTGATAGTGTAAGTATTTTTTCTTTAAAAGATTGGTTTTCCTCCATTATGACTGATTACCAACTTTGAAGGGTTTGTTGTGGAATTTCAGGAGTGGAATTTGGTCAAGCGGTGGAAGCGGACTCTAACAAGTACCAGCTGAAGAAATTCCCAGCTAAAATGCATTCAAGCATGAGAATTCTAAATCAAATTCAAATCCACGGACAACTGAGCCGAGAGACTAGGCCAAACCCGAGGAGGATAAAATGACAGCGATATGAACCTATGAAAATCGATGCATTCCTAAAACTCTGCATGCGGCACTTCAGGCCGTTGTCTGTGATTGAAGCTGGCTGGATGATGACCTCGGGTCACGGTGATGTGACAAACATTTACGATATTCCTTCCAGCATTTCCAACATCTAGAACTGCAGTGAGGAGACTGTTGCAAAGCATCCATGATATTGGTTCTACAGTCGTTTACCCTGTGGGGAGCCAATGGCATCCACCCAAAGGATATTCAGACCACACAACACGATTGGGTAGGCTTGAAACGATTCCAAATGTACCATGGCATATAGTGCAATATCAGTTGACGGTAAGTTTTTACGAGTCAATTTGATTACACTTTCATCCCTTCTAGACTACAAACTCTTAAATCTTCACACTATTATTCAAATAACTCTGGGCCTTAAATATTGGGACCCAAATATCAATTATTGTTTTTGTTTTAACTGCACTGAATTCAATTTCGCACCATCAGAAGTGAAAACCAATGTAGCACTGAAAGTGTAATTAATAACCTTCTCAGTTTTGGCAATACCATTTTTGAGGTGATGTCATCTAATCTGGATGGTTCCCTAAATGCAGAAGGCAATTTTTCTCTTTTCGATTTCATCATATATTTGGATTCCTAGATAATAATTAATTGTGAAAACATTCTAACAAGTCCAACATGATGCCATGCATCCGCACAGCTTTCAAGATGCTTCCCAAAATTTACTCTCAGGATCTCAATGTTCCAAAAAAAAATGACCCTTATATGAGAACATGCACATGTGAAATGGATACCCTATAAGATGAATGCATTATCGTAGAAATGCCATGCCACAATATGAAATGGGATAGGCATAACAATCATCACGTGAAGGGCATTACCAAATCCTATGGCCTCAACCCACCCATTGCCCCATCAACCTGCAGAGATTTTGGCATCATTGAAAACATTGCATTTTTTGATCCTCACCTGCAAAAATATTTTGACTGACTTATTCCCATTATATATATATATAATATATATATATATATATTATAATATATATATATATATATATATATATATATATATTATATATTTCTACAAATGGTATAATTAGGGAGACAGTGTAAATGATTCATTAGCTATAATGAGACTCTTATAGTTATTTAACTTAATTAATATTTATATCCTTTTGTTATTCTAGTGGAGTGGAATACCCTTCATTTGCATAAATTAATATTCATATCCGTTTACGGAATTAAACGCAATTCTTAAAGGAACGTTAGGGAGACAGTAAATGTCTCCCTAAGGTATTCAATTAAGTACATACACAACCCCAAAGGTGTTCTCCCAAAGGTGCGATTATAGGGTTCTGATATAATAAATATATTTTTTTTTTTTAATATACTATATATGGGTTTGTTTCCGTAAATTAGGGTACCAGTAGACTTGGTGTCCCGTTTACTATTGGACATTTTGTAAATTTAAATTAACATGGAGATATGTATTCAGACTTATAAAGGTCCATTTTTCAATTACAGCATTTGCATCTAATTTTCACAGATTATATAATATGAACTTGAACTCATTAACTTTTACTTTTATGTATAAATTAAAGGTATCATTTCCCGTGTAAATGGGACGCCAAGCGGACTTGATGACATGACATAAAAAAAGCCTAAAACATTGTGTTCTTGGGTTTTTATATGCATCAAAAACCTTGAAAATATATGGGTATATTGTTCTGATTTATTATAAAGCAAACACATTAAAGCTTTCATAACATAAATCTGACTGTTTTGGTAATTAGCCGATCTGTATAATCATGCCAAGTTCATTAATTTCCCGTACGCTAAAACAAAACTCAAAAATTTGTTTTCGGTGTCCGCTTTTCAGTTTACTATGGGAACCAATGGTTTGTTCTTGAGAAACTGAAGTAAGTTGGACATGTAAAGTTCATTGATAATTGCTTGCATTTGTAATTCATGCTATATCGTGCAAATTTTTTAAAGACAGTGTATATAAAACCTTTTAAATTTTGAATATTCTGTGGTGATCTGTGGTTCCCCGTGTAAACGGGACACCATGGTGTCCCGCTACACACTTGTGCCTGGAAACAACATTGATTTTATATGCAGGCATGACCCCATTTGTAATTTAATCTTAGTGTGCCTCCTCAAATAACCAAAATGTACATATAACACTATATCAAATTTATCACATAGTAATGAAATTATCTTAAAAAAATAAAAATTGGTTGGTGTCCCATTTACACGGGGAACCGGAATGCAGCTTTATTGCAATATTTTTAAGGTTTTTAAACGATACTTTGACTACTTTGATTGTTATTTAACGAAGAATGGTATTATACAAATATTTGTTCAAGAACTTATTGAGATCCTCCTTAAATTTTTGTTGTCCTTTTTTCTCTCAAATGTCACAAGTTGGCCCCCTAATTTACGGAAACACCACATATATATATATATCTATACTATATATATATAATATATATATATATATATAATGTTGGGCACAAAAAATTTTTCAGTAGGTAGCCCAAACCAAATGTGAAATGTGTGTTTTTTTGGAATTTTTCTCCAGAATGCCACAAATCACACAAAAATAGAATAAAAAATGATTGCAAACCAAATTACTGTAGAGTTATTAGTTCAAGGCATATATATATGCCCTTAACCGAACTTATGCCATATCATGTGCTTAAGGTTTCGTTCATACCTCGCTGCACTGCATTGCATTGCAGTGCCGATTATATTGATCACATTGCTTGCAGCAATCAACGTAACCTGCTGCACCTGCAGTTAAATAATGTAAACTTGGTTGCAGACCACGCAATGCAGTATACTGGACGAGACCGTAATTCGAAGCACTGGCAACTTTTGGCAACTTACCACAACGCACGTTGCAGTGGCAGTAGAGAACCTTATATTCCCAATAACTGAGGATAACACACATGATTACGGATAGTAGATGGGTTAAATGCCTAGTTATAAAAAATATTGATTTGGGATCACCTGATTCATTTAGAGAATGAATTTATCTCTCTCTCCAATGCAATTCTTTAATCTAAAAAATACAATCGGTCCTCGTCCGCATGTTACGCCGCCGTCCGGTGTTTTTATATGTAGGCCTTGCATGACCTTTGACTTGATCTGTGACCTTTGACCTTGATATGTGACCTTTGACCTTGATATGTGACCTTGACCTTGATATGTGACCTCTTGGACCGTGATATGTGACTTGACTTGATATGTGACCTTTAGACCACTAAACAAATACGAGTTTGATGTTCCCCTAAACCAAGTTTGGTTCCAATCGAACTTCAACTTTTCATTTGAGTCAATTTTACATTTTTAGCCATCTTACAACTTTCACCCACATGACCTTGACTTTGGCATGTGACCTTTGACCTCACACAATGAAAGATCCATGTTGCATCTATGATCAAGTTTTGGTTTAAATCCATCAAGTATGTTGATGTACGGGCAAATTTACCCTTTTTCACATCAACAACAGACATCACAACAGGGGACAAAGTGCCCCCTATGGCTGTATTCACAAAAGTGGGTAACTTTAACCCACGATCATGGGTTTAAATTCATGTTCTCCTCTATGGGGATAAACCAGGGTTAAAATTAACCCTGGGTTAAAGTTAACGCCGCTTTTGTGAATACCGCCCTATGTTTCCGTCCCTGCCTTAAGGAGAACGTACACTAGAGAATAACTTATACATATACGCTATAAAAAATAATTATTGAAACACCGATCGATGGTTTCAGGAAAAACGAATTATACAACCATAAAAATGAATTAAAAAATGTTGTCTGACCATGCGCTATTTGAAATTCGCGCTAGTGTATATGGGATATGTATATGTGTTAAGCGATACTGACGGCACAGTAGCGTCATACACCTTCCCACGTGACGCTTTCATAATGTATATTTCCTATGGCATGTATGACGCAAACGTGCCGACTATATCGCATAACACGTTATACAATAGCGAGAATTTTAAATAGCACATGTTCAGACTAGATGGTTTTAATTCATTGTTATGGTTAATATAATTCCGTTTTTCGATGAAACCACTCGATATATGGTCAATAATTATTTTATAGAGTATATTGTATGATATTATTCGTTGTGCGGGTTCTCCTTTAAGGCAGGTGACACAAAATTGTCTCAGTTTATCAAATATAAAATTGCAATGCAGTTAAAATGTGTCCAACATCGAAATGCACATGTAATTTATTTATATATTTGTTAGATATTTTTCCTTACAAGCTAACAAAATTTGTTTCCAATTACCGAAAATATCTGTAGAGTAATTTGTGGGCTATTATAATCCACACAACAACATCTCACATTAATATTGTATGCCAGATTCAAATGAGATTTTGGAATTTATGAAATGTTGGCAAAGGCCTTTCCAAATGAAACACAAAATTATGTATTGTAATTCGGTGGGCCACTTTAAACCTACCATTGTGTCAGTTGACATGAAAATCTCAATTTTTTTAAAGGCAATTTGGGAGTGGGAGGTATGCTGAAGCTGTTTATCACAAAATGCCCCTTTAAAACCATTTTGTCTGGATGAACAGTTCATATATCATTTCACTCAACAAGTCATACCTGAAAAGCACTTGTAACTACTGGCCTATTTGCTGCCTTTGGTAGGTTAATGGATTAGGACTATCACTATAGCAACAAGAATAAATCATTACACAACCACCAGTTTCTGGGTTTGCATGTTAGACCTGTTGCTATAGTAACGGATGCAATTCTTTAAATTGGTTGAAAAATTAAAGCAATCATGACAGATGTGAATTTATGGATTTAAATATTTTTTAAACTTATAAAGGAGCTGATAGAGCCATCAAAAGATGGAAAAAGCCCCAATAGTCATAATGCATAATAGAGGTGGAAAAGTCACAAAATGAAAAATACAAACCACCATGTTTTATCGAGCAGTCTTGGTAGACCAGAGAACCGAGCCAGAGAACTACATTAAAACCCTAGCACAGCTGTTCTCAATTATTTAGCTGAAGGGCCAGAGAATGCCAAAAATATTTGAAAGTTCCCTACTTGAGGACCACATACAACTGAATTTCTTGTGTTTCCCTTTATATATTTGAGCAAGTCGAGGGCCAAAAATCAAGAACCCCTGCCCTAACAGGAAGAAAAAACAGCATCTGAATTCTGAATGGGTGTGCCATTTTCCCACACTGTGAAATAACAGCTATACAATACTAGCAATACCTCAGGCTCCCAAAACAAATCCTATATTGGACATCTTTCACACATCTAAACACTCGGTACAGTTCATACTGACAGTCCAATAGACCCAAGACAGATACGTACACTATTTCATATGCCTCATTGCCATCTCTACTTAAAACAACCTCTTCTGCAGTGTGGCTTCATAACATTGCTACATAATAGGCGGGCACTATCCACAACAGCAATCAACTCAAGACTTCAAAGAGTCTATTCAAATGTCGGTGTCTATTCTAATGAAATGTACTTAAATCTTATCGGTGCCCCATTTTATCAACACTAATTACACATTGCTCGCTTTCTAAAAGCTTTTGGTTATTTGAAAGAGCCAAATGAGTATGATACATTTAATTTTTAAGTGGTTGGCTTGGTTAAAGCTCTCCTTGTAACAACACAACTTGAATATCAGTCTGAGCATATGTACAGCTTATTACTGGAGCACGAACTGCACAAGAATAAGACTTTCGATCTACCCCAAATTTAAAAAAGCCGACACGAATATGTGTGTCTATCAATGCCATGTTAGGCTACTACTAACGGGCATAAGGCAAAAGGATTTATACGAGAGATAGATTTGAACTTAATGCCAGTACAAATAGAAAAGGGCATTAAACTTTCCGTGCAGTGTTGAAGTATTCGATTTGGATATTGATTTGCTACATTTCCCCCAACTCTTATGCAAATTAAATCCACCACACTAGCCGAGAACAGAACGCGAATCAGTCGGGATTAACGAGGTTTAAGCGGGGCTAAGGATATAAAACCATTGGATTCTCATCATCAGGAACCCAGGAGCATACCGCGATCTAGTGACACTTGGGGCAATTTTAGATTTCTCCATTGATGAACACACTGCAGCCACATGGGTATCAATTCCCTGCAGTCATATGATACTTTTGCCCCAAACAACTAATTACAAAATATGTTCTGCAGCAACAAATTAACTCCTTACTCTCCTGCCTACATCCAACTCTTTCAATACCCATTGACTGTTTTACCACCACCACGTGGTTATTCTAAAATGTATGCTGACCTCTGACTAGGCATGGTTGGTACTTCACTCAAATCTTAACCTTCCTGTTCAAAAATGTCTTATTTGGACTAAATTGTAGAGAATTAAGGAGATTTTCCTTTGGTTTGCAGGGATAGAGTATGATCGGGGGAAAGGGGTAAATTGGATGTTGTACGCTCAGGGTTCTTTCACATTTATGAAATTTTATCAGCCAACAGAGCGGTGCTAAATTGCCTCATTATTCTCAGTTGAACAGGGCACTAGCAATAGCCTGACCTAGTGCCACATAACAGAATTTTTCGTGCTTGTATTTTTGTGCATTTTGCATTTAAACTTCATACATGTGAATTAAAAGAATGCAAAAATACTTTCAACCCATAGGGGTTTTATATGTTGCAGTCTGAAGGAGCAAACTAAACAAACACACAAAACTGTGACACTGTAAAATCATGAACAATTTCATACCACTAAAAATTGAAGCAGCTACTGGCCATGCATATAGTATGAGATGTTTATGTACAAAAAAATTTTACAAAATTCTTTTAAGTGTACGTATATCAGGGACGTCTTTCCCACATGAATGTTTTTTTCTAAAATAATCAATGCACTCCTTAAAGAACAAACATAGTACTGGCATCCAAAAAAGTACATTTGCCAAAAATACTGGGCTTCTACGGTTATTGTTTATCCTCATACTTTATAGATTTTGTCTCTGCGTGGCACGTGTGAATGATAACAGATTCATGTCAATTCCAAATTACTCTTAAGTGAGGTTATAATTCATGACTTCTGACTATGTTTAACACGTGGAGTTTATAGAGGTGTGTGGTGGGTGGGTGGGTGTTAAGAGTCTTAGATCTGATACAGTTCTTGTCAATTATCATCAAGTATCATCTTCAACAGAAAGCTTTTTCTGGATCAACAATGTAAATTCTACAGCAGGGATGTACAACACCTTGCTTTTGATTAGAAGATGAATCCAAATGCAAGAAATCAAGTCCAATTAAAAGACACTTTGTCAAAAATATCTGCAAGATGCTGCTTTTAGTTAAAACAGGCCTACGATATGTAGAGCCAGCAGAATTGAGGAGCAAAAGAAATAAAAAGGAATTGAAAATATTTTCAGATCCATAGAGGTTTAAAAGAATTACATTTTTTACTTTAGCTGCTTCCTGTGGCTGGATTTTTCAATGATTTTAAGCCTAAATTCACAAAAATTCACACAAATTCTACAACAATTTGACAAACAATTATAGGAACCTAGAAGGTGCATCACCAAAGATCTGATGTGTGGTAGATGTTTCTGAAGATTTTTGAACTCAATGTTGAGTATTACATGATGAGTAGCCTGGTATGGGTGTCATTTAACTATCTCAGCTTATCTCAGAAGAACTAGCATTTTTGGAAGATAGACTCTGGAATTTAACACTAAGGACATCTAGTCGAGTCTGAAGGACTTCAAATCACATGCAAAAATGGTTGAAAACATTAAGCCTTTATTATGCCCCAGTGCCAAAATGAGAGCTCATTTTGACATCCTCCTTCAAGACCCCTTTGTACCCCTTTTGAATTTCTCCCTACCTCCACACATTCCCCAACCCAAACAGACATACAACTCTAGGCTCAAGGGACTTCAACCCACTCATTTTGGGGGGGGGGGTAAACAACATATTTGTAACAACACCACTCCAAAATAGTGAAAGTTAAATGTAAGTCCATTTGTACCCATTCCAATGGAGTTACACAGTTAGCTGGTTTCAAGTTCCCTTATTTTGTCTGAATGTGTTGACAAATCTTTCTTTCTGGATCAGCTGTGAAAATCTTTCATATCTACCTCATTTCTTCACCAAATTACGTCATTTTTCAGCACAGAAAGTCGAAAATATGCAGACCATGAAAACATGAACTGCGTCACAGTTGAGTAAACAGGTCAGGGTCAAATTTTGTGTTTTTTCATGCACAATTTTTTTTATTCACTCTGTATACCGCATTGCTGTTCCCACTTCATTCAAAGTGAGGCCAGTGTCTCTGCATATCAAGGAAGGTTTGTGGTCTGCTACCTCGACTTGGACATGGAAGTCTCCACAAAAGAAGGTCTGATATAATCTGCTCCTGGGCTCAGGAGCCTATAGCAAACAGTTGTAGACATAGAAGGTGCATCACACACATACATAACATACATAACAAAATTTATATAGCGCCTATTATAAAATATCTAGAACTGATGTGTGGGAGATGTTTCTTGCAGATGTTTTGAACTCACATGAGTAGTACTATGAGTAGCCTGGTATAAGTGTCATTTAAAGGCACTATCAGTGAATTGCTACATCAGAATATCAAAAAAATCATCAAAAATCAGATTTGTGCATGTTTGTAACAAGTGCAAGTATCTAAACATACCCTATATACGACCAGAAGCAACCTAATAAGGACAAAATCAGACATTTTAGTCATTACTGTCCGTACAGACACTTACTACTACACGTAATTCAATGGAGATTCGTATCATTGAACACTGCCGTTTTCTTCCCTTTCTAGCAATTCTTCAGTTGGATAAAGTAATTTATGATTATTGTACAGACTTTTCTTTTACTTTTAAGCTATTCCTGCAAATTTCAAATATTTTGACTCTTTTGGGTGAATCACTGATAGTGTCTTTAACTATCTCAGCTTATCTCAGAAGACTAGCATTTTGGAAGCTAGCATCTTGGAATTTAACACTAAGACATCTAGTCTAGTCTGAAGGATTCAAATCACATGGAAAAATGGTTGAAAACATTAAGCCTTTATTATGCCCCAGTGCCAAAATGGGAGCTTATTTTGACATTCCTCCTTCATGCCCCCTTTGTACCTCTTTTGAATTTCTCCCTACCTCCACACATTCCCCAATCCAAACAGACATACAACTCTATGCTCAAGGACTTCAAACCCAACTACATTTTGTAACAAGCATACTTTGTAACAAACACACACTCCAAATTTGTGACAAGTTAAATTAGTCACGTTTACCAGCATGCCTGTCATCGCTTGTGCACCAATGTTTATCAAAGTATGTTTTTGAGTATGTCTCCTTAGTCAAGTGTAGCGTAAAGTTTATTTTTGATCCCCAAAGCCTGACAAGCGATGCAGTGTCTGATAGCTTCTGATTAAATACAGCATTAGGATGGATGCCTGCACAAAATGAGCATCTCTCAGCAAAGTGCCAAAGGTGCACACCATTTCCAAGATTCAAACAGGTAGAATAAGTACCACACTTAAAATTGCAGTGTAAAGGCAACATACATCGCAATACAAACTAAAAATAAAATCCTTGAAGTCAATAAACTTTCTTGGTTTATTTTCTACTGTGTGTGAGGGTGTGTATGTATGTGTGTGTGTGTGGGGGGGGGGGTTGTAAAAATATGCAAACATAGACACACACAAAAACACACATTCTACACAACCATGGACACACACCTCACACTGGATGAAAACATGATTTGAGAACCTCAACCCATTATGAAAGTAACATAAAAATGTATTTAAAGGCTCAGTCACATAGCCGATTATTGGCAAATAATCTCCTTCCAGACTGCTCAAGACTGGTGATGATTGACCATTATTCAAAAATCATGAGCAGTTTTTCTTTTTTCATGTGTTGGTAAGGTCTCGGACTGTCATGTACAGTTTTCTGCATTCTTGTGTGATTGGGAGCATGTGGCAAACTTGAAAAACCTGCCACATTTTTTTTCTCACTGAGACTAAGTGTATATTTGTAGGTGCAGGGACAGGTCTTTGCTCTGCAAGGAATTGTTAGGCAATGAATTTCAGATGTATGTGCACATGCGCATGCATGTGTGTGTGTGTGTTTATAGATTTGTGTTTTGCATGTATACATTTACATTGGTGCTCTTTATGTCTTGCCTGCCGCCTGTTTTGGGGCACTGATCTAAACTGTAAATATTATCGAGGGTTGACAATCAGAAGGACGTAACTCAGCAATGAAAGAAATATTAAAGAATTTCTTTGATTTTGCTGTAATAATGCTTTTGAGAAATGTGATGTTTAATATTTTCTGATGTTACGTCTTTCTGATTGTCAACCCTCGATAATTATAAACAAAGAACAATTTTTAATTATGAACAGCAGAATTAAAGAAATTCTTTAATCTTTCTTTTAGTGTTGAGTTACGTCCTTCTGATTCTCAACCCTTGTTATGGATTTTTACATTCCCTTTGTTGTTTTAATCAATAAAGTGACGAAAAATAAATAGCAAAACTATTCAAGTAAGCAAAGAATCCCCAACCGGTGTATTGTGACCGTTTAATATGTATGCAAGTTGTGTCATATCCAATCAATACACATTGATTTCACGCGGGCCCTGCACTACAACCCAAAAAAACGCCAGTATTAAAGTATATACAATCCCAGTCGTCTTCCCCTTGTTGATCAATGAATGGTTGCAATCCTGTAACTGCATAATTTAGAACAAAGTGTCTATATACAATATGTTCACTTATATAACAATGCTACCATGTAAACAAAATCACTTTGACTGGAACTCTCTACCTCAATCGTTGTACGATGTTCATGATTTGGAAAAAAATTTCAAAACTTGGCCTTCTTGATAGCACAACAATTTAGTTTGTAATATTTTTTCTTATTGTTATTGATTTGTTTCTGCACCTTCGCCATTTCCAATAATTTTCGTCAAACTAATACTGCTTTGGCAGCTTGTTGAGTATGAAATTAGATGTCGAATGTTAGACATATTCAAGGTTACCATGGCCTGAGTAATTATTTATTTCCAGAGGTCATCATTAAGACGTCATTATATGGGTCTTTGTGGCGTGGATACTGACAAGCATTCTATTGCGTGGCAAATTTTTCAAGCCTTCCTGGCAAATGCTTGGTTTTTAAATGACTTTTAAAAAAACATTTAAAGGTAGCTTGTTCCTACCCCCTTTTGGACCCCCCCCCCCCCCCCCCCCCCCCCCGAAGTAGTATAAGCACATATTTTTTCTCATATCATCCTGGAATTTCAGCCCTCAAAAATCCGAAGAATGGAAACAAAAAAACACCATTTAAATGGTTAAACACATATTAAGCCGAGTAATGAATATGGCAATGTATTATGCATCATTGTTTTAATCGTCATCTTCTACTATCAAAACACAAGTTTGTTTCCCACAAACTTGTGGTGATGTATGCAATTTGAGAGGCTCCCATCCAGTATAGAACATGATACACATAAATCAGACACACACCTTTAATTATGAAAAAACTAACATTTTTGGATATTATTTTTAATAATGTTCGAAAATCTCCCTGTTTTAATATTTCATTTCGCCTTTTCATTCCTGATGTATGGTCTGGGAAGGAGAATTCATTCATGAAATTCTGAGGTATAATATTTTGGAATCATGAACAGTCATGAGTTCACAACCCACATGCAGAAACAACATGTGTCCAATTGGCAAAGTTAACCCTTTCTCTTTACCAGAAGTATAAATGGGTACAACAATATGGCTGGGAAAAGGTAAATACATTTGGTGAGTAAAAAAAAAAACCCTACATTCAGAATAAAAAATATTAAAATGTTTAAGAATTGTTTTATGCTCAAATGTTTGCTTTGGTTATAAAAAAAGATAAACAGGCTTTTCAGAAAACGTGTATGTGGTGTCATTTGGACTTTGGAGGACGAAGTTACTCCTATTTTGCTGAGAGACGTAAAATCCTGTTTGGCCGATTTTGTACCAACAACGATGCAATCGTTTTCCATACGTTACATGGTCTTCAGCAGTGATTTGATTAAACCATATTTAAACACCAAATTCATGTTAAACATAGAAGGTGGGAGAATAATTGAAGGATTATGAAAATAACATCCCGGGGATTACAAAAGAAAATGCTGAATGAAAAAATGTTCAATTTCCCAAATAAGAAAGTCAGTATAGCTGGTGTATAAGACCACAGTTTACTTTGGTTCAGCAAGATTTCATCGTGTTAACCTACACGAAACTTGGGAGCCAAAGTGAAACCATAGAAGGTTATGTATTCCGCTTGAAAAAACAGTGCGATATTGAATTTTAAGTTTTAATTCCAATTTATTTACAGAAAACTTCAGCTTTAGTTTCTTTCCTTCGCAATTTCGGACGATGAGTATACGTATTTGTGCAAAATAATTACCTTAGAGATGTAAAACAAAACTCTCTGAGCAGTTTCATTATGTTCATGAACTGAGACATTGATATGGAGTGATTTTCAATATCTGACTCTTTATGATTGAACAATGGTAATTTAATTTGTTGAAGATATTTTACTTATAATTATGTTACACAATAGACCGTTTTATTCAAACTGATATGTATTTGTCAAGAAGAAATCGATACCATATGAAAAAACATGTGTGAATTGCCTTTGCTATATTATGTGTTATGGTATACGTCGCGCCGCGCCCGTGTCAGTCTCTCCGCATTGTATGGCTAAAATCGGCCAAACAGAATTTTTAGGTCTCTCCGCAAAATTGACATAGTTTCTGAACCCAAGTCAGAAAGACACCAAATAAAAATCTTCTGATAGCCTGTTTATCCCTGTAAACAACCAAAGCAAACATTCAAGCAAAAATAACGTTTAACCTTTGAAGAAAAAATCTTTCCTGAATGTAGGGTTTTTATTGACTCACACTGTATATTCACTATGTGGGAGGATGGCAATCCCTCAACACCAAATTATACTGGGCAGTCAAGCCCCAATGCTGACCAAAGAGACACAGGTACCCCAGCCTGATTAGGTTAGCGCCGTAGGTTAGCTCCACATGAACCTTTACTTTTTTGTGCAGACAAACAAATGGACATGGCCTTATTCTCACTTACAACTAATTAAGTTCACTGACTCGTCAGCTGTTATATGAAAGTGACACCAGTAATGTCTGGGTCTTATAAAATGATACCAATGTACAAATGAGGTCCATCCAAGGGGAAAACAAATGTTTACATTGGTCATAATCAAAGGGCAAATCAGTCTGTCACTATCTTAGTGAGTAGTCAACTAATGCACTGAACGAAAGAAAAAATGCAGTGATAATGGGAGAGATAAAAATGGAAATTTATTACATTAGCTTATAAATCAGGGATAAGTGTGTATAATTCCATCTAACCATGTTAATGTAAGGAAAATTATCAAATAGTTAAGAATAAAGTATTTGAAAAATTTGTCATACCGTCTCTTGCAAATTGACATGTATACTATACAGCTGATTGTGCTGCACACTAGAACATAATAAACAAAGATGAATAATGTATGTGTTTGAGGTCAAACTGTCCCAGTGGGCAATTGACGCTGGAACGTCGAAAAGACGTCGAGAGTTTTAGAAATTTACACACTATTTATGTCGAAAATGCAAATCGATTTGACGTCGTTCTTAAAACGTTGATTCAATTTGCATTTTCAACGTAAATTTATAAAAAAACGTCGACCTGTTTTCGACGTGCCAACATCGTTTCGACGTCGCTCTAAACGACTATGTCCGCTGGGGTACAGGTCATGGTGCACAATATCACACTTTAAAATTAGGGATATTTGTAGGGAAAGGTTTTTTATTTTTATACGCACGTATAAAATTCCAGAATCAGATCAAATGTACTGTTTTGTCTTTAATATGCAGATTTCAAGCCACTTGCAGGGTATGTTAGCACATCTATGCCAGTAACAAAGATACCAATATGTGAATTTTTATGATCTTTCACAAGTTCCAGATTAGCAACTCGCTGCTTATGCCTTTAAATCACCCACATTAGCATGTTAGATTCAAATGAAATTTGGGTATTAAGGTATGTTGATGACGCTTTTCACTATGAACACAAAAAATTATATGTTGGGCGGGGCACTTTTAATTACTCATTTAAAAAAAAGAATTATTATCACTAATGGTGGGAATAGTTATGGTTGACTTCTTCAGGACAAAACTAGGAATGAACCAAGTAGGCTGACCCATACCTACTGATGGTTCTGAAAAGAACCGTGCTTTGTAAGCCTACTAAGCTTTTGTCAGGAGTATATCTCTGGCCTCTGACTTCTTCGGATAAAATAATTAAGAATGAACACTTCTGAAGGCTGCCCCTTGTTTACAGACAATGGACGGCAGATCGAAATTACCGGATCTGGTAAGGTATCGCCTGATCCAGCACCTTATATCTGGCAATTTGCCTCAACTCCTATGTGCAAAGAAACTGGGAGTAGTATATCCCATGGAGAAAGGTTGGCATCCTTTCTTTTTCTATCCTCCTGAGCACTCCAGTTCTACCTAGGTTCCATTTATACAATAACAAGTTATAATTTGTTAGAATTCCCAGTAACACACATACCACTCACAGGAGAGCGATCACTCCCAACATTTTAATAAATTTGCAGTCGAATCGACTACGGTAGGTATTACTGGAACAACATACCAGATGAAATGTAAGCTTAAGACCACGGTTTATTATATACATGACATGATACACGTGGAGTTCAAAAAGAGCCATGTCATGTACTCCCATTTCAGAGTGAAGTTTCGCGGTTTGCATTAAGAGATTAGAACAAGGCTCTGAAGTTGGCCATGCAAGTGGGAAATCAAAAACCGGTACCTGGGCCATCAATAATTCTATCAAATATCACCTAGGAATATTATCAATCTATACAAGTAGATCATTTTCCAGGGTAGGTTTTAAACTCATTCAGTTTGACATGGGTTTCCAGAAATAGAGATGTAACATTGTAGGTTCAAACCTCTTGACAAATGTGAATCTATCAAGCACGATCTTGTAACTTCAATTAATTTGATCCTTTTTAAGTGGTACAAGCTTAATCGACCCGTTGCTAAAGCAAGAACATTGTTCATTTTGGATCTGACTATTTTTAACACTATAGGCATTGTGGGCAGCCATATCACCAAGGTTTTTCCCCTCAAAAATAATGTGTTTCATGACAATATTTAGAATCAGAATGAAGAATAAACTCATTCAAATGAATCTAAACAAGCCCAGTCTTAGGGCCAGTGTTTTTGAGATGACTATGTAAATGGCCTGCAGTCATTTGGGAAGCCATTTCAAAAACCACTAATTGTGTGTTATAACAGCCATGCATAATCTACCCAGTGGCGTACCGAGACAGTTGATCCAGAGGGAGCAAAATTTCCAAGTCCTGCCAGAGGGGGCAAAATTTGTATGCCGTCCCGGTAAATTGCTCCACTTAAGTCTGAATTTGACGAAATGCGTGCTCGAAAATCGCAAAATTTACTTTAATTTTGCCAAAATTTAGGCTGAAATTGGTCAAAATTGCCCGAAAAAGAGGGGTGAAAATGCATATTTTGGTCCATATCGTCCCGCTATTTCAAGCCAGAAGGGGCAACTTTCCCCCCCCCCCCCCGGTCGGTACGCCACTGAATCTACCCAGAGTTACCTGTGTTGAATGAGTTAACCATACAAGTAGTTTGGGATTCATCTGAGTTACTGTGTCTGTGATTTTTGTGGGAGTTAATTCATACTTTTGTTTATCACCAAATAGGCAAGACTCTTTAACACATGTGATTTGAAATAGGAACCAGTGGAAACTGGAAGCAACACTATGGCAACACACATAGTGCGAGATGTACGGGTGGGGCATGCTTGTGGCAAGAAGCACACATAAAAAGAATTACTTTCACATGTGGATAAACAAAAGCCAAATATTTTTCGCCTTCATTTAGGTGATGAACACAGCTTAGGCCGCTTTAAACAAGATATGGTCCAAACATGCAGAGTGCCAAGAAAAGCGGTTTCGTTACACAAGCCGCACATTATAACAACAACTTCAATTTCATTTGAAAATTTGAAGTCAGAATAGATACTAAACAAGAAAAGATCCTGATGTATGCATGAAACCCACAGCTAAAACCCCACAAGATAACAACTTGTATTATTTTAACACTATTTGTGGAGTATATCAATGACACTAATGTAAACTTAAGTTTCCCCAGGGTTCCCCAGGCATAGTAATTTTAACCCACTGGCCACTACCCGGCTTGCTTACAGCATTTCTCATTGGCTAATGACCTACTGATATTAATTTCAATAACCAATTGAAATGCAGCTACCATTTAAGCTCTATCACTCTACAGCCCTACCACCAATCTCACCCTGTTTCTGATTGGCTAAAACAATCACTTAAGTGTCATTGTAACCAATCCAAAGGTAGTACTCATTGGGTTAACCCTTCCAGGTTTCCAGCAGGAGATTTGGAATTCAAATTTGCCGTAAAACAAACAGTTGCACTTCAAGATATAATCTAAAACAGTAACTTAACTAGAACACAAAAAAGCAAAAGACAGTACAGGACAAAGATTCAGATGAATAATAAGGTTTTCTTGAAGTTATTTTTCCTTCACATAATTTTACCCATAAATGTGGTGTTTTGTGTAAATGTTTTACTTCATTTTCATTTTCAAATTCCCTCTTTCAACTTTGTCAAACTCATCTTAAGTATTCCTGAAAGATTCAATTATTTCAAATTTAATGTAATTTTCAAGAAACTTAAAAAGTATATTATCAAGATCTTAGCAACTTTATTTTGTTTCTGGTGTCAATAGAAAAAAGCTTACTCCAAAATTTTCAGATGATTCTGATAGCATATCTTAGATTTATTACTTGATGACATATTACACATTAGAATAATCTGTCAAGGTTTTCTGATTAGGCCATCATAATTTAATTGTTCCTCTCAAAGCTGACATGCGCATTAGACAAAACATGCGCATTATTTGTGCTCAAATACTGTGTTTTCAATTTTTATATCTTATATATTTTTTTTATATCTTTATAAAAAAATTATAAAAATATTTTTTTTATATGATTATAAAAAAAAATCTTTCTTGTTGGTGCCCTCTGGCATCATAAGAAAAATAGCCTGAGTTAAGGCCCTCTCACACTCTACACTAGCTGACTTCAAAACATGAATGCACATACAAAATCTTATCCTATTTCTGGAAATAGAGCTTGAGGCAAGTGCTTTTTGTTTGTGTAAATGTTGATGGTCCCATGGAGAGTCAAAGTATTATTTTGAAAGTGAAAGCAGGGGAGGGCAGCCAAGATATCCAAATTTCAGACGTCGCCATTGGTTTAACACGTAAAAGCGAAATCTTGACGAAAAATTCTGATTTTTTTATATGTTGTCAAGGAATATTTTCTTATTCCAAAACCGTTGGAGTTGAAGAATTAACTCCACTGGAAGGGTTATTTTTGATTTTTTTTTGCATGAATAACGAACGAGGACGAGGTCGTATGTGGGTCATGGGAATTGGAACACCCATGACCGACCCCAACATCAAAGACCCAAATTGTTGTGATTTGAATCAGTTTGTTGTAATTCTTTTGACATTTTTGGTGAGTTGCTATAATGATTAGGCTTGGGCGACACACCGCAGTGGAGGAAGTTGTGTTTGAAAACCCCCCCCCCTCCCCCGGGAAAAATGGTTTTACTACAAAAAACAATGATAAACTGTTAGCAATGTAGCTATGGAATTGCTGGGGAAACCAATCCGTTCAACATCGATGGTTTCTTGATGAAAAATCACACTAGGACAACACTACCAAGGGACTGCACCAGCTTTGTTCAGGGGGGGTATTGTTTGGGGGGGAAGTAAAAGTGGGGAACAGCCCAAAATTTGCAGATTTCTAACCAATTTTGGCACCCAACTAGCGAAGTTATGCAAAAATCTGTCATTTCATTCTGGTGGGGGGATTACACCATGCCCCCTGGCACCGCCACTGAACACTGCATGCAGGATCACAAGTATCAACAGTAGCCAAGATAAAATTTCAAAGTAAAACATTAGGAGAGTTGAATCATATCTTCAGATTTGTAAAAAAAATAGCAGCTTGGGTATTGTAAAAAAATAAATAACAACAAAAAATGCATTTCTTGATTAGCTTTGAGACAAATTAAGGCCTTGTGTTCAACCAATAGCAACATCAAATTTCAGGATTTCTTGTCTAGTCACATCATTAATAAAGCAGACATGGTTAGATATACTTCAGATTGACTCCAGACATTGTTTTCAAAACAACACGGCAAATGTCAAGCATTTGTGGGGAAGTCCCTTTAAAGCCGAGTAACCCAAAAAGGCAACTTGCAACATAGATTTCGTCTAACATTCAACAGTGCCAGAAACTCTATACACAGATGCCGCACGGCGCAACGGGGCTTGAAGCATTTCACGTCTACTGAATCAACAGTCTTTGGAATCCAGTGTGGCGATTTTTTAAAAATCAATCAACATGACCAAAGGAAGGAAAACAAACATGTGCTTCGTGAAACATTTTACCAATCCCAACCCTCGCCTTAGCCAATTAATTAAAACTGCGCATTTCTCTGATGGTTAACTGTGATGCCCAGCTACACCAATGTCCCCTAATGTTCTCCTTAAACACCTTATTAAAGTATCGCGCACATACTTGAGAACAATGCCAGCCTAGGTGCCCGACGTAATTTTCGTCAGTGCAATAAACCCGTTTAATGAATAGTGGTTTGGCAATGCAAATTAGGGCACCTGCACACCTTCACCCCAGCGCAGTCTGTTCCAGCTAAGCAATAGCTACTGGGCAAAATACAAACTGTGTCGAATATGGGGCTCTTGCAGCTGAGCGCCACACTCCCCCTGTTGAAGACTTTACCTAATCTTCCACAGAGGGAGTTGTTATTACAAATTAAGTTATTATATGGGCTACTCCATTCGGTAAACTATGTATGATGCAGCATTACATACCAGATAATACAAATGCCAGTACTTGATCATGTGAACCTCCTGGCTTGGCCTAGTGGCTCGAAAATTATGAATTGAACCTATGCATAAACATGGGAGTTGGGATTGATTATCGAAATATTATAAAAATCGTGTATTACAACATCCAGGGATAACAAACTGTGTGGCATTTACTCTGGGAAGCAAGGTGCAGAAAGATTTGTCACCATATCAGACCGCTGAAATAATGAAACTAAAATTAAATTCCGTCATTTTTGCATGACAGAAAGTCAAAAACATGCAATAGTCATGCAAACTAACGGCATCGACAGTTTTACTAACAGATCAGGTTCAAATTTTGCCCTATTTTCATGCGCAAATTTGTTTTGATTCCACTCTGTACATGTCTTTGGGATCATCTACCGATGTATTATTATGTATGCTGGGTTGCTGTGCCTACCGTATTTCCTTCCAATACAATTAGGTGGTCCTTCCTACGAAATACAAACCTTTTTTCTGTTGTGAATATGATATTCAGGCAGTCACCTCCACTCCCACTCTGGTTTTCTCTTTCTTTTGTTATGCTTGTAACATAATGCTAACAGTTTCTTCACATTCCAAGTACAATCTTTGAACAAGACATCACTGGTGCCTTGAACAAAATTATATCTTGTTTTTCTCAAGTATTGATGGTCAAAATGTAAAAAAGCTAGACTCTCTCACATACCTAAGATTATGACAAAGTTTTATGGTTTTACTTATAACAATCTACAAAAAGATTATACAATATGTCCACAGCATTTTAAGTAGATAGCATCTGCATTTTCAAACTCGGACGTACTTCTTCAAATCTTATCTTGCACTCCAAGAAAAATATTAACTTCAAAATCTGTTCTTTTTGCCAAGTTGTCTTATATCATATTGAGGTCATATACCAAAGGCTTGAGAAATGTGCAAATGTGTTTCTGATTAATATGTTGGAATATGCAACTTGCTCATTGGTATAAGTTGTATCATTGGAATGCTAACAAAAGCAAAATTGATAACTTTTTATCTATCATGCCAAATAAGTTGTCTTTAATAAGTTGCTGTCTTCATAAGATAGCACCCACACAAGTCGACAGATTTATATATTTGGTATTACTCATTTGCATCTGCATAAGATAACATACAAAACAATTCCTAAATAAGTTTTTCTTTACCAATTTGCTATATGCATACTATAGCTTACAAGTTCATATATCCTATACATTTGCCTTCACTAATGTTGCTGCATACATGAAATAACTAATTGAATCTGTGTGTTTATGTTATCATATCTGCATAAGATAGCATACACATAAAAAATAACTATTTCACACAAATTACTATTTATAAATTTTTCTTTGCACGTGTGAGCATGAGTGGTCTAGTGGAAAAGTGCAGGACTCATGATCATTACACCATAACAATTTTGAGTTTGAGCCCCTGCTATGGGGAATATTACAATCTAACTGCTGATAGGCTTGTGTACTTGTAAGGCATGTCTTTGAGCAGCCACCTAAATGAAGCGAAATGATTGTGACCATTTCTTGAAGACAGCGTAATAATAATTGTCAACCGTGCTTTGAGCCTGTTTACGGGGATTAAGCGCTATATAAAAACTAGTAATTATTATTATTATTACAGAACTTCCTGTATTTATAAAATTTGCCCTTACTATTTAATGGCTACATTAAATAGCAAAAACACAATATTGTGTATTTATAGATTTGTCTATACTAATTTCCTGGCTACATTAAATAGCATATACACAAATCACTTATAAATTTACCTTTGCTAACTTGCTGTCTATATAAAATAGCACACTCAAGTTTGTGTACTGATAAATTTGCCACTACTAATTTGCTGTCTACAGAAGATAGCATGCACATAATATTGTGTATTTATCCCGGTATTTATAAATTTGCTTCAACTTATTTGCTGTCAACATTAAATAACTCTCAAGTTTGCATATTTATAAATTTACCTCTACTCATATGTACGAGGGGTGATTGATAAGTTCTAAGCCTAAGGTAGAAAGGGATATGCTACAAAGTTCAAATTTACACCGTCTATAGTTTCATTCTTCAAATGAAAATTCCAGAAGTTTCATGTTTATATCTGTTCTATTTTTTAACTTGCAGGTAATCAAACATTGAGAATTTTGCCGGACCTATTGAAGCAATTTAACCGAGAAAATTTAAAAAGTTGAGGAGTTCCTATTTCATCTTTGGGAAGAGATAGTAGTCAGACGGTCAAATTCGGGTGAATAGGCTGGATGTTCTACCAGATTGAAGCCACACTGATGGATTGCAGGCATGGCAACCATAGACTTATGGACTGCGGCATTGTCATGATCATGATGATGGAAGAGCACCCCCGATGCCAGCTTTCCTCTCCTCAACTTTCTAATTTTCTCGCGTAATTGTTGCAATTGGTCCGGCAAAACTCTCAATGTTTGATTACCTGCAAGTTAAAAATTAGAACAGATATACACATGAAACTTCTGGAATTTTCATTTGAAGAATGAAACTGTAGATGGTGTAAATTTGAACTTTGTAGCATATCTCTTTCTACCTTAGGCTTAGAACTTATCAATCACCCCTCGTACGATAGCATACACACAAGAATTTTGTATTCATAAATTTGCCTTTAATAATTTGCTGTCTACATAAGATAGCATATACGCAAGCCACTGTATTGTAATTTGCCACTATTATCTTACTCTACATAGAAAAAATGGATGCATGTCAGTGTATAAATTTGTTTCCAACTAATTTTCTATCTGCATATGATAGCAAACACACAAGCTATTACATATTTAGCTTAACCTACACTCTAGATACTAAATGCCATATGAGTAGTTTTAAGGATGATCATTCTTATTTATTCACTTATTTAACTTATTTTTTTTTATTCATATTTATTTATTTTAGTTTCAAACTCCTGCATTATGAAATTCGCAAGGTCAGTGGAATGACACTAAAATCATGAAATAGATATGGGTTTTACTTAGGCACATTTGTTCAATATCCATGTATTTAATAGTTTTAAAAGTATAATGCATACTTTCTGGAATTCAGTGACTGTTGATTGATTTTTTAAATACAATATCTTGATAGAAGTAATTTAGTAACAATGATGGTAACAGTACGGCATAAGGTCATGCCCAAAAGGATCAATCATTTTGTAATATTGATGCAACTGGGTGTCATTTAGAAGTTTTTCCTGGAAAATCTAAATATTAGGTAAGACGGCACACTAGCACAGCTTTTTCAGATTCATTATTAAAAGCATGGTAGAAAAGGTTTGGAAAACTGTCAATTTTCTTGTTAAGAGAGGGTAAATTTCTACAGAAAATTAACCTTTTGCAAAATAATTACTATAAAATCTATTTTCATAAAATTATACTACTACCCAAAGAATTAGCATTGCTCTCTTTCATTTGATATATTACCTATGTCAATGTGACTAAAGTTATACAAACTATAAGCACAATTTACATTTTGGAAAATGTCTGTATTTGCATTATAATACATCACACTATTTGCTTTTACAGTCTGCTGTCTACATAAGATAGCATACATAAATTTTCGAGTCACTGTATCTATAAACATGATTCCACACCACTAAATAGATCTGGTCTGGCACCCTCTGGCCGAAAAGTTTTTTAAAAAAAAGCGACAGGTCTAAGTTAAAATTGAAAAATAGTAGAAACTGGAACTTCCTGGATCATATTTTGTGTTAGAAATTATTTTAAAGATACAAATCAGCACAATATCAAGACAAAAAAGTTTGTGAAAAAAAAAAAAAAAAAAAAAAGCACACTAGCACAGCTTTTTCAGATTCATTATTAAAAGCATGGTAGAAAAGGTTTGGAAAACTGCCAATTTTCTTGTTAAGAGAGGGTAAATTTCTACAGAAAATTAACCTTTTGCAAAATAATTACTATAAAATCTATTTTCATAAAATTATACTACTACCCAAAGAATTAGCATTGCTCTCTTTCATTTGATATATTACCTATGTCAATGTGACTAAAGTTATACAAACTATAAGCAGGCCCGTCGCCATGGGGGGTGTGGGGGGGTGGAACACCCCCCAGCGATCCTCAAAAAGAGAAGAAAGAAAAGGGAAGAGAGAGAGAAGGAAAAGAGAAAGAGAAAAGAAAGAGGGAAAGAGAAGAGAAAAGAAAGAGAGAAAGGGGAAGTAAGAATGAACCAAAAGGAGAACGACATCAGAACACATGAGATTGAACTCCAGACTTACATAAATCCAAATATCACAAATATTTGGCTTCCCCTCAAGCCAATTAGTTTTGTTCCAAGCCTAACCAACGGTAATCATGAATTGTTAATGTGCCAACAATACTTGTGATCAAAATGTGTAAAATAAATTTGAGAAAACATGAGGGGAGTCATGGGCCATTCCCCAAGTTTGGTCTACCAGTATAAGGGGAATTTTCAGTCGGGGAGCTGATGGTCAAGAAAAAAATTGGTAGGGATCAAAAAAAAAAAAAAAAAAAAATGTAGCGAAGGAATTTGGCATATCCAATGTACCATTTCAGTGATACAGCAATTATGCATATTTAATTAGATCAATTGTATCAAAAAATGCCCCTTTAATCGGCCCACATGCACTTTGACCCAATTATGATTCACCCAAAAGATGCATGGCATAGTATTCTTTCATGCAGCGAAGGAATTTTGCCTATCCGATGTACGGTTTCAGAGATACAGTAATTACGCATATTTAATTAGCTCAAGTCTCTGCCGAACAAAGTTCAGGCGGGACAAAAATGGTCTGTAAGAGCATCTACTTAGGACAATTTTCAACGGCCCTTAAGTGGGCCCGAACCGTGCGCCGTTAGTTGTATTATTTTATTCGCTCACTACGCTTCCAAGGACTCTTACTGCAGCAATAACATTTCTTCACTTTACACCCCCCCTGACAAAATGTCTAGCGACGGCCCTGACTATAAGCACAATTTACATTTTGGAAAATGTCTGTATTTGCATTATAATACATCACACTATTTGCTTTTACAGTCTGCTGTCTACATAAGATAGCATACATAAATTTTCGAGTCACTGTATCTATAAACATGATTCCACACCACTAAATAGATCTGGTCTGGCACCCTCTGGCCGAAAAGTTTTTTTTTTAAAAAGCGACAGGTCTAAGTTAAAATTGAAAAATAGTAGAAACTGGAACTTCCTGGATCATATTTTGTGTTAGAAATTATTTTAAAGATACAAATCAGCACAATATCAAGACAAAAAAGTTTGTGAGGCTTACTGCTGAGTAATTACAGTACTAATTTTACACCCACCCCATAGGAATATTTTGACTAGAAGCCACAGTTTCAGAAGGGATCGGAACTCATCGTTGTCTTCATGCTTCAGGAGCTCGAAAAATCTGTGGTCAACTTATGGATTCTTCTTGCTGAATGGGATGCAGAGGTCTTGCAGTCCAAGGTAATGCATAACTTAAGCAAATGAGTCGCTTTGTTAATGAGAAATTTTTTGTTTAAATTAGGGCCATTTTGTACATAAACCAATGGTAATTTATTTGGTGGTGTGCAACCACATACATTTACTATGCTGATTGCAACATGAAATATACTAAGGTCATTGGGTTCAAATATTTGCCTATACTAACCCTTAAAGTCCTGGAACGGCCGGGTAGACAATTTTTTAATTCTTACATGTTAGTACCTCAACAGATACTGATTCATATCGCAACACAGATTTTAAAAAGTGAACATCGGGAACGTGTTAAATTTTTCAAGGATATATGACCCATAAATGGACAGGGCCTTCTCCTGTTTGAGGACGCGTATCAAGATGCTGGAGGTGGATTTGACCCCGTTTAATTGACGTCAGTGTAACAAGTTGTAAACAAAGCTCACACGTGGGCTAACCTCACCGCACATTCCAGATATCTCTCCTTGCCGGTTTCTTTGGCCGGGAAACTTGAATAAGCTATTCTGTTCTGATTCATCCTGGTCGGTACAGTCTACCGCTGTGGCAGCCAGTCGACAATTAAAGCACCAGTGTTAGAATCGATTAATTTAAGGCATCAAATCAAGGAAAAATTATGCCATATGATACACAAGTACGACGCATATTCACGAGAAGTCAACTGTGTCACTGTGTAGTAGCAAGAAAACAGGGCCACGCGCACGTCCGTTCACGATGACGATTCATGACGCGTATCGCGTACTGCGCGGATTTGGTACTTCGGACGTAAAAAAAAACTTATGGGTCACGCTTGCCAGTGCGATAATCCCTTTCATTTTGGAATTTCCTGTGAAAGCTTGTCAAAAAACACATGATATTATGCCACAATTTTTATCAAATATAGGTTTCTCAATAATGCTTCATGCAGATTTTACATGATACCAAATACATACTATGACATGAAACCATTTTTTGGTGGTATTATAAGTATTGTTTATTGAAAGATGTCAGTGGAGCCTGTAACCTTATGTGTAATACATGGTTATTGGTTAAATGGAAACTTGGGTGATTTTTTCAGCCAATCATGCTAAATGGTATGAATGGTGTGGTTAGGGCTAAAGAGGACTGGAACTCAAATTTGGAAGCTGCACTTCAACTGATTATTGAAATAAATGTATGATGTAATTAACCAATAAGGAGTACTGTATGAAAGGCAGGTAGTAGGCCCCTCAAAAAATCATTTTATTTACCGTAACCCAACCGACCATAAAAAAAACAACATTTTTTATGCAAATTAGCACAAAATAAAAAAAAATTCTGCCAATTGACCCATGATTTACATTAACAATTTAAATAGTTTTTTTTACCAACAGAAAGAAGAAAAACATCAAAATAAGAAAACAAAACAACTATAACAAATCAAATAAAGATCTTTGCTATGTTGTACTGCTTTAAGAGTAACATTGTGAAGTTCATCTAAAAAATCCGACCGACCGACTCTTTAATATATATTTCCCCTCCGTTACGGCAAACAAACATATTTTTTTAGGCAGGGGTTATCAGCAAAAGATAGCATAAACAGGCCACTCTACACAACACTGTTATTATTAATTGATTCACTGCAAATACATGGTTGAAGATGGTTAACAGTCTGACATGGGACATGTTCATAACATAACTGCCATTAAAATTTCCCCTGAAAGTAACAAGTAGGCACCTACTTCTAACCCATTTGTAACATATTACTTTTTGTAGCCAGTTAAATATAGCGTCATTTTGTGTCCGACCAAAAGGTACAATACATGACTTATTAGCCAATCAACAAGGTGAGGAAATTGATGTAATGGAGGTTCCATCTTTCATCATACTCAAGATGAAGTGCCACACTTTAAAAGATTTTTGCTTGTATTATTTATAGCTTCTGCACTCTCTCTCTTCTCTCCTCTCTTTCATCAAAGTTACAGTACACCCCTGAGGCGCTTTCAAGGTCTTTCTTGTTGTTCAGATGTCTCTGGGGTAAATTTTCATTACAACAGCTAGAAACCCCAACACTGAGACTCCACCTACTGGGAACAGTTTTATTTGATTTATTAATAAAGGGATGTTCCACCAGAACCACAACCTGCCCTGTGCACGGACATTTTTCTTGAGCCAAGTGGACCACTGAGCTAGATTGTAGCCTCATCCACAAGGACACAATTCAGTGGTTGGACCTGCTTACATAATAACACAACTGAGTCTTGTCTGTTCTGGTAGCATATCTCATACCCAAAAATCAGGAGGTATAAGTTCTAAATACTTAAGTGCATGAACGCTACTGAACTGTGCCCCTGGAAAAGATCCTACTGGCTCACATGGGAAGGCCTCAAGAAAAGGCTAAGCTGATGTCTGTAACCACTAAGCTCAGAGTGACGTTTTGTGGTGCGATAACATACTGAATAATGGAGATTATCTAATTCTTAATAGTGCTTTTACAGATAGCTGCAATTTATTCGAATAGTTTTCTGGAATGTGATATTAAACAAAATTGTTGGATGCCAAAGGTTGATGTCCACTGTCATTACCGATTTATAGGGAAGAGCTGTTCCATTGGTTACTCAAGGAGGGGACAGGAAATGAATTGTATGGTTACATGATGAAATGGTCCAATCAGAGCCACTGTAAATAAAGTGCTAGATCTCAGTGGTTGAAACATCTTTTACCCCATTCATTTGTGAGCAATTTATTAAGCCCAAACTTTTTAAAATGCTTCAATGGGCAAGATAGAATTGAGAATACAATTTGTGGCAATCATTTTTATATGAATAAATTGGATAAATGCACTCACTAAAATGCACAGAAACTTTCTCAAATATTAATTTCTTTACAATGGTCCTATATAGACACTTTACTAGATTTGAAACCAAAAAAGGTGCATGGATTCTTACCAAATTGACAAATGTTAAGGTGCAACAAGCGATTTCAAATAACAGGTGTCCCTAAAAATGTGAAAATTCTGATTTTGGCACTGGTGTAAAGCTTTCTATGAAAAATATCCCCATCTCAAAGGACTAAGCTGAGAACTGTTTCTTTGGTACAAAAATTTTGAAATTTCTAATTTCCTGTAGGCGCAAATATGAAATTCAGCATATGTTTTCTATTGAAATATAAGCATATACAAATCACCTTTTGTTTTAAATTTTCAGTTATTTCTGTAACCAAATAAAAGGTAGGAAATCTATTGAGTGTCTAATCTATATGAATTCACTACATATCACAGAAAATATTAATGACTTGAATCTCTCGTTGCACCTTTAAGTTACAATCAGTATGAATAACATATTTTTTCAGTCATTTTATGCAGGAAAAGGTCCCTTGTTATTTCCATACACGGTTAATGTATTACAAATATTTGATAATCTTCCATAATTACCATACTTTTGGGCACCACTGTTTGCTACACACCTCAGCACATTCTATTTGAGAGACCTAAATAAATATTTAATATGCTAATATGACTATTCGTGTTCGTTGGATTTATCTATAATGAAAACAGTAACTTGTGTGATTCTGTAAGCTATCATCCTGGCTCAAATTTATCCTTTCTAAGGCATAACCAACAGGGTTGCCAGTAGATTATGGGAAAAAAAAAAAAAAAAAAAAATCATATATCATACCCAAAAATCAGGAGGTATATTTTCTAAATACAGTAGTGAATGAAAGCTACTGAACTGTGCCACTGGAAAAGAGACTACTGGCTCATAATGGGAGAGGCTCAGAGAAAAGGCTAAGGTGATGGTCTACCACTAAGTGACGTTTTCTGTGCGATACATACATGAATAATGGAGAGTATCTATTCCCATTAAGAGTGCTTTTACAAGATAGCTGAAATGTTATTCGATAGGTTGCTGGATGTGATATTAAACAAAATATGTTGGATGCCAAAGGTTGATGTCCACTGTCATTACAGATGTATATGGAAGAGCTGTTTTCATTGGTTACTTAAGAGGTTATATCATGTTACATGATGAAATTATCCAATCAGAACCACTGTAAATAAAGTGGTAGATCTCAGGTGTTAAAACATCTTCATTTTGTGAGCAAATTATTATATTATACCCAAACTTTTGATAATGCTTCAATTGACAAGAATGAAATTGAGAATACATTTAAGCAATCGCTTTATATGGATAAATTGGTTAAATACATACACTCACTGAATGCACAGAAACTTATATATTCTCAAATATTAATTTCTTTACAATGGTCCTATATAGACACTTTACTAGATTTGAAACCAAAAAAGGTGCATGGATTCTTACCAAATTGACAAATGTTAAGGTGCAACAAGCGATTTCAAATAACAGGTGTCCCTGAAAAATGGAAAATTTTATTTTGCACTGGTGTAAAGCTTTCTATGAAAAATATCCCCATCTCAAAGCCGACTAAGCTGAGAATGTTTTTTTCAAAAATTTTGAAATTTCTAATTTCCTGTAGGAGCAAATATGAAATTCAGCATATGTTTTCTATTGAAACTAAGCATATACAAATCACCTTTTGTTTAAAATTTTCAGTTATTTCTGCCTAACCAAAATAAAGTGTAGGGAATCTATTGAGGTCTAATCTATACCCCCTGCACCCCCCCCCCACCTTCACTACATATCACAGAAAAGATTAATGACTTGAATCTCTCGTTGCACCTTTAAGTTACAATCAGTATGAATAACATATTTTTCGTCATTTTATGCAGGAACAAAGGTCCCTTGTAGGGGTTTCCATACACGGTTAATGTATTACAAAATATTTTGATTAATCTTCCATAATTACCATATTTTGGGCACCACTGTTTGCTACACACCCTCAGAACATTTATTTGAAGACCTAAATTAAATATTTAATATGCGAATTAATATGACTATGCGTGTCGTTGGATTTTCTATAATGAAAACTAGTAACTGTGTTGATTGTGATTCGGAAGCTATCTCCTGGCTTCAAATTTATCCTTTTCTGTAAAGGCGCTTTCTTTTCCTCTTCTCCTTTGTTTCCTCGATAACCAACAAGGGTGCCAGTAGAGTAGATTTGGGGAGATTTTAAGAAGTATTGTTTTTATATAATATTGGTTGTTTCCGCCAAAATTGCAGAAAAATCAATCGATCAAAAAAGAGCCACGCTGGAAAAGAGCAAGAACGTGACGTCAATGCTGGCAGTCTGTTATGTAAATTATGCAAGACACAAATATAGACAAGGATGAACGACAAGATCGTAAACCTGGCTCAATGTATAGCTTATGCTATCTATATAATAAACCTCAGTAACAATTTTTGAGGAATAGCACAGGCAACAAGATCCATTTTCTCTATTTCTATGGTTATACTCTAAACAGGGATATTTTCACAAGCAGAATTTTTCGCAAATAGAGACAACAGGGACATTTTTATGTTGTTCTTAATTTACGATTGACAATGCAGTGCTTACTTTCAATGCATGTTGAAATATTTTTGCGAGGTGTTGGTTTTTGCGGTTGAATTCGTATTCCTAAAAATTAAAACCTTTGGAAAATTTTTATTTTTTTAGCAACTGGACTAGAGTTCCACTCCACTCTCTCAGTCATTCATGTGGACTTGGGCAAACAAATCATGAAAATTTAAAACTGCCAAGGTATTGCTAAGACCGTCGGGTCCAATGTACAGAGTTTACCCGTACATGTTTATAACGGTCAGCTTTGATTTATCCCAGAAGTTAGAGGGGTTAATAACGTTTGGGTATACCTCCGAGCGGCCGGTTCTATATTATAATAAATAAATAAAAGAATTTAGTACTAGCGCAGTTTATATATTCAATTATTAATAATATTTCACTTCAAAAACCAATAAACCTGACAACTCATATAGCTGATTCAACCTCTGTGTAACCCAGATTGCAATGAACTGCTGGAGATTAAAACTACTGCACACTGCACTTGAACGAAATCTGATACGAGACTGTCAATCTACGGAGCGGAAATTTTATGACTCGTGGGTATAAGTTCGGTCGCACTTCATGTAAGCCCAGATGGGTAGGACATGTTGTAACTAGTTATCCTTGTTTTTGTGGATTTTTCATTCTTTTTCATCAATTTACATACGACGACGCTTATGAAAGAATGTTCGCGATATTTGCCTAGATAGTCACCCGGGAAACTAGAATGACAAGTTATTACAGACACTATCACAGATTGGCAAGAGTAAAAATTAATTTCACACCTTACAGCAAATGTTGAGTTGAAAATTGCAGCTCTTGATTAATAAGTTTGAAAATATTTTCTCCTTATAGTTAAAACAAAAAGTCTCTGGTAGACCATGTGAACTGTGTTTTAGAAAATATACTGTATTCCATTTTTTCATTTGCATATTTCAGTAATTTAAACAATAACAATAAATGCCCAAGAAAAACATTTGAACAATACAATTGTGTAAATGTCATTCAAAATCAACTCTTGTTGATCAATTTTTGTTGTAAGTAAATTATTTGGGAAATTAATTCGATTACCTATCCGTACCACAAATTTGGCACAGTTTTTTTGAGTAAAAAGTAAAACTTCCGTAAGATCAAGCAGAGGCTTTACACCTCCTTAACGGATTATTTAAATGGGTCATTCTGTTACCTGGTAGGCAAGTACAGTCATAACGAAAGCAACGAATACAGGTAACTGCGAAGTTACTAAATAACTGTGCCATAGTTGATTCAACATTCTCTGACTGATATTACTGCAAATTCAGCACCTAACAATGTCATAGCTCTCAATTTTAGGAAATCGGGGTCTACTTTACACCTTTAATAGTAGGAAATTCAAAGTAACCAGAAGACGATAAAGTAATTAAAGCAGCACTGGCACATTTTCACAAAATATTTTTTTTTTCAATTTCCTCGAAATGATAGTCCAGACCATTGGAAGAATACATATCTATTTTACACATAAAAATAACAAACCCAAAAAAAGATTGAAACATTTATAAGAGGCTGAAGACATCCAGGTATTTGTAGCTAATCTAACTTTTAAGTTTGCATTAACTAATCAACAAATGTGTCTATTACATGAATATCATAGACTCATACTCATTGATATTAAAACCACAAAGGTCACCGACCAGTTAAAGGGGGTGCATGCTGTGGGAATCAACTCTGGCGTGTTTTCTCTTGTCTGCTGAATAAATGTCACCAGAGTAATTTTATTAAAAAATTATTCCATTTACCCATAAGGGCACTAATTTGGTCTTAATAATTTCAAGTGAGGGCTAATGTATATAAAGATTTACAAGCTTTACAACTATCAATGTTGAAAATCTTGAGGGCACACTATTTTTCCAAATGTGCCACTGTCTCTCTAATTAGCTAGTTTCTAAAATCTTGAGATGTCCTCAAGAGGCTCAGCTACATTTGGTCCAGGCATTTGGTCATTGAGAATGTTATCCATTTGGTCTTGCCTTGTTGCAATCATAGGTTATAACTTTAGAACACCTACATGGAAAAGCGCTGATAGCTATCTGGCAGCCATATTGGCCTCCAATTCTAACACTTCACAGAAGGACCAAAATAAAAGAAATGAAAGGTCAAATGTAAGATTTCATACCAGACATTTTGAATGCAGTCACTGAACTCAATGTTGTAAACTTGTATACTAATAGGCATGGCAGGTAGGGTTGGGATGAATGAATATATTTAAGGGTACAGGCGTGATAGTACGGGTAAGGGTAAAGGTGTGATATATGGTTAAGGGTACAGGATCAATGATCTGGTTAAGGGTATAGGAGTGATGGTACAGTGTGGGATACTGGAATAATGGTTTGGTGGTTCTTCTTATCATGTCCAAACACAGTGGTTCTCAAATATGATCCAGCCAGAGATGAGTATGATGTCTGACTGCCTCACTGAATGGTATGGTTAAGGACATAGGAGTGGCTAATGGTATGGTTAGAGGTATAGGAGTGATGGTATGGTTAAGGGTACAGGAGTGATGGTATGGTTAAGGGTACAGGAGTGATGGTATGGTTAAGGGTACAGGAGGGATGGTATGGTTAAGGGTACAGGAGGGATGGTATGGTTAAGGGTGCAAGAGTGATGGCAAGGTTAAGGGTACAGGAGCAACAGGGTACAACGTCCGACTGCTTCACTGAATGGTATGGTTAAGGACATAGGAGTGGCTGATGGTATGGTTAGAGATATAGGAGTGATGGTATGGTTAGAGGGGACAGGAATGATGGTATGGTTAAGGGTACATGAGTGATGGTATGGTTAAGGGTACAGGAGGGATGGTATGGTTAAGGGTACAGGAGGGATGGTATGGTTAAGGGGACAGGAATGATGGTATGGTTAAGGGTACAGGAGTGATGGTATGGTTAAGGGTACAGGAGTGATGGTATGGTTAAGGGTACAGGAGTGATGGTATGGTTAAGGGTACAGGAGGGATGGTATGGTTAAGGGTATACAAGAGTGATGGCAAGGTTAAGGGTACAGGAAGTATGGTTTGGGGTATAGAAGTGATGGTATGGTTAAAGGTACAGGAGATATGGTATATTTCTGAGTAGAAACACAAATTTTAAAGGAGCACACATATCTTGTTAGAAGGACAACCTCAATTTGTCAACAAATTGAGATGTTTGTGTATATGTGCAAAGTACATCTCTGAGTCAAAAATAACCCCAAAGAAAACAAAAACCACATTTCCTTATACAGTAATGTTGGTGTTAATTGTCTATCCAGATCTAAACATTGAAAATACCATCCACTCTAAAATTTCAATGCTGTAAAATTAAAAGTTAACCTTCACAAGAGTGCCCCTTTAAAAGTAGGTCATTTATTTTCTACAAAAGGTCTCACGAATGTGCAAAATAATGCCTATGAAAATTTATGATGAACCATAGATTGCAATTATACCTTAACAACCTAATTATCTTCAATCCCATAGGGTAGTGATCACTCAGTGAATGCCATGGAAGCCATAAATTTGATTATCAAAATCAATATTGTTTGACTGCTTATTGTAAAATTACTTACTTGGTTTCCATGGCGAATATCTATTTGTCTACTTGTAAAAATTATTGCAGCATATGGTTACATTCTGGGTTGTCTCTAGTATTTAAAAAATAGCCTGCGATCCAAAGTCCAATGAAGTAATGGCCGATACCATGGATGACTACAGTGAGGATCCAGGTACTCATTTTGTTCTGCATAAGTTACAATTCGAATCCATGCCAGTATAGTATGTTAGTGTGGGCGACAGTTAGTAACAAACCTTGCCTCATTGGGGTATGTTATGTATTATTTAAAGAGACATGAGGAGATTTCCAGAAAGAAGCGCATCCCAATTTTTTTCGAACCCTGCCCCCATGGTTTTTTGCAATATATGGAATGCTTCCAAGGTTATATTAGATCAACTGAAGTGAATAGCCGTAATACACCGTGTTATGTAATAATATTGATTTTAGTACTTTCTGTCGCTGCACGACAGAAAGTCAAATGTTCTATGAGAACAATTACGTTAGCAGGCAGTTCAAAACAAGATTGCTGTTTTTTTTGTACTTTTTTGTCCAATTAAACCTTCGGAAAGTTCTTGGTAGGTGCGTCCTACAATCGATTCTGTGCAATTTGAGAGAATTCGTATCCTCAGAAAATCTCCTCCATGTCACTTAAAAAAAAATATACTATTATCAATTGCGGTTGTAACAATGTTTCACCCTAATGTTCAACAATGTGATGAAAATGATTTCCTTTATTCTGTTAATTAATAACAAATGATATCAAATTAATCTATGCAATTAATGACAAATTTCAACCTTTTGCATTGAAAGGATTTTCCTATAGACAGCCCATTATAAATTAAAATTTTGCCCTAACATTATATTAGATTCATTATTATTCTAATAATCACATTTATTATGTGACTGGTCCTATAGACCAGTTAACAGCCAATGTTTCTAAACATGTTAGGGCCTGGTATGGTATCTGAATGAAATAGGTCGTGCCTGACTGTTACACCAGGGCAATTGCTAATCTCTTGGAGTTGAATACTAGGTCCATAACGATTCGAAGGCAACAAAAGAAGTGACGTAGGATGTTAACTGGTCTATGGTTTTGACCAGAGAATACACGTTCGTAATTAACATCACTTTAGATCACTTCAGGCACAATTAAGCTTTAACGAGCTGTGAGTACACACATCGTATAACATGACAAGTTCCACTGTAAAATAAACCATAAAGTGCCCAATGGCCGGTATGGGATGTACAGATGCTGTTAAAAATACTCAAAGAGGAAAGTATAAAGTTACTTAGGTATGGGTATTAAGGTCAAAGATAGCTGTAGTTCCTGCACAGGGATCATGTCGGACAGGGGATGGGTATCTGGGAATCAAGTAAACCAATGAAAATACTCAAAAACAGTATACCAGTTACTTGTTTTGAAAGCATCACATTATTACCTACTCTTGTAATTGCCTCAACCTAGTGAAAACGTGAGCCTCATTAAAACAACTAAAGTAGTTTGTGTAAACAAAATTGGTACCACTCCACATTTCTTCATTGATGGATGTGGTATATAGGATGCGCTGCACTATCACATTGATAATTCTTACTTTAATTAGGTTCATGGGTAACTCGGCAAAAGACCAAAGGTCGATGGTATCGTTTGAAACCTAAATTAGAGTGGAGACAAGCTGTTAGTGAGCAAGCACATTCGGTCTACCACAGAGGCTGTTTTGAATCAATACCACAGTGCATTGCAATGTGCCTATACTCTACTGTACTAAACACATGTCAGTACTTATGGATAACGAGTGTTTAAGAAGTTCAGGAACCACAAGACAGTTCATGATCAAATCCCTATGCACCTGCACCTTGTGACCTAAAATGAGTGCAAGGTTTTTGTGTTAAGAATAGGATTTTTGTGGGATCACATGACCTTATTGAAGGGAAATTTCCCAAAACCAGTGACTTGTGGGATGGACTCAATACACCCTCTGAGTCTACCATAAGCCTGCAGCTGCATGGAAGTGACCTGCAGGTCACTACATCTACAGCTACTGAATATTCAAAAAGTTCATTTTTTCAAGATTTTTTTTTTCTTCAAAATTATGCATTTTCATGACCATAATTAGAATCAGCATGAAAAATGCATTCAAATGAGTACAAACAAGCCTAGTCTTAGGTCAGTGTTTTTTTTTCAGATGAGTTCTCAAGCTATCTCAAAAGCCACTGATTTATATGACCTATACAGAATTACCAGGGTTAAATGGAGCTGAAGGGCTTAGGAAGTTTAGGAAACCCACCCATCACTTGCCTAATTTGACTCTTCTCAACATGCTGTGTTTAACATTGCTCACGAGTGGTATTGCAGGCAGAAGTGGTTGAAGGCTAGCTAGCAAAATTACTGCTGCATGCCCTGTCATAATTAGTTCTGTTACGTCCTGCCTTGTCAGTTAATCAATTAGCCTCACTGAGGAAGTGAACTACATTATGGAGATTTTTAAAGCATGTCACTAGGATATTCAAATATGATCAAGGAGTTTGTGTAAATTTGTCATAGGCTTACAAGGGAAAAGAAAGAATCAAGAATTATGAAAAAACGAGCACCACTAAATCAAATACCCACACAACCAAATAGGGAAAAAATGACCCAAGATTCTTCATATGGAACTTAACATCATCGCAGCGTTCAAAAAACAGTACGATAACAACAGCAGTGCGTAATGCAATAGTATTAACCTCTGCTTATTCATTCATATACCATGCAGCACAACACTTAAAACAACAAAATTTAGGAAAGCGGCAAACTTTAACATCACAAAGCCGACATTCAAAATGACAAAGCGGACCTTCAACATCATAAAGCGGACCTTTGTACAGCAAAGTAAAAAATAAGCATGCTGAAGTGTTCATTAAATGTTATCAGCCAATTTTACAGTTAATATTTAATAATATTTAAATGATTGACAATAAGTTCGTAAGTAATAATATCATTGGGCTGTAAATTGATTAAAGAAAAAAAATTATCAATAATTAATTCTCCCAAAAGGTACAGATAATGTTAAATATTATATCTATCACATTCAAAAGAGACTAAACCAGTTGAAATCAGAGCTAACCAGCAAATCTCAAATCAAAAGTGCAAGGCAAAGGTCGAGTGGCCAATTTTACTGGGTCGTGGAATGGAGAGATCAAGTACAGATAACAAATACAAATCTATTCCGATGATGCTTCAAATAACATCATACCAAGATCAGACCAGGTGTTGTAAGTGTCACACGCTATTAATTACTGCGCCGTGTGGCAAGCCATTGGCGTCATCTTGTGCCCACACCGCAACTATTTAAACAAATTCTAGAAATTAATCACTTGAGGAAATTACAAATGAATGCCCTCTTACAAATGTAAATGTGAAAATTTTTTTGTTGGTGTTGCATACCGTATACTTGTGTGTTGATACCGAACAAGGGAATTAATTCTTGAATAGAATTTGCCAAAATGTTTTGACAAATGTAAGTCACTTAAAAATGACCATTTAATGATAATTTCTGATATGAACAGAAAATTCAAGTGAATATAATGCACACACATACACACACAAACATATTATTAATAGAAGTATACAGGAAAGAATGATAACTAAATCAAATCATTTTTTAATTCATTATTTGTGGTCAGCATCCACTAAGCCTCTGTATCGTGCAAGTGGCTATGGTTGTTCAGGGGTTAGACAAATTTATTGCTCCCAGAAATCACAATTTCACACAAACACAGAAAACACTGGAGGCGATAATTACACTGTTTGCAGGAAGGGCTGGAAAGACAGTGAACACTTTAATGCAGCTCTTGATATACCACTCCAGTAACAACACAACATTTCCAGTAGGAATGGGGTGACGTCAACCGTGCCCACACCAAAATGAGAGGACCTAATGCTATTGGCCAATCTGAGGAATTCAGCCAGAGGCCTGCTAATCCTTCAAATCCCCATCACCCTACCGGGGGTCTACCGGGAGAGGTTTTACCTAGCAAACATATATGCCATAGGACCGGGGTATGATCCCAGCCCCGGACAAGCCAAACCCACAAATGCCGACCCCTCAGTGCACCCACCCTAGACCCAACCTGATACCCGTAACCCACCTGGGCGAGAGGGTGGGGATTTTCCAACCTGGCTTCACTGTCTTCCTCCAGCCGAGTTGTAACAAAAAAGGGGGAAAAACATACAACCAGAAAATTGCGGGAAACCCCAAGTTTTACCTAAGCCACTCACTGATTGGATGCCCTGTCACAAGGCAGGAACATACCGAGGTAACACCAGTCCCAATCGACCAATGACATCCTTTTGGGCATGTTACATGGGGAATTACCTTGAGTGAACTTACACCCCCTCGAACTGCAAGCCCAACGAAAAGGGGGACCAGGGGGAACTACCTTGTAGTGATTCAGGGACCAAAATTAGCTTCAATTAGACTTGGCGAATTGAATTGATTTTTTTTAAAATATTCAATTTTTTGTCGAAAAATTTAATTTTCATGGTTATATGGAAATCAGCATGAAAAATGCATTCAAATGAGTCCCAACAAGCCCAGTCAAAAGACAGTGGGTTTAGAGATGGCTTCATACGTTATTAGTGAAACATTTTACCCTTTATTAACTATACCCATAGGTAGGACAAACTATACCTTTCTTTAATCCTTAGATGTGTCGAAAATGCTAAAATAGGTGAGGTAAGGTATTATAATTTAACACTTTTAAGTGACCAAGGGGTTTTGACTCCCATTGATGCCCGGGGGTCCCCCCTAAGGAAACCACTTCCCTAGGGAATTTTTGCACGAAATTTATACCACATGTGAAGGATCATAAGACAACCCCAAATCAGCAAAAAATGAGATTTGTTATTTTGGGTGCAAATTAGGGGGAAAACATTGTTTTCAAAACACGCGAAAATTGGGCAAAAAGACAGAAAATTCAAATGAGCCTTGCGCTTACATCAAACATTTTGAAAACTTATTTTATGTTGATATATATTCTAGAAGACCCAAATTACTTATATTTAACACAAAACCAGCAGTTTTAGGGAATCCTGTATTTTTTGCGGGTGTTGCAAAATACACGTCATTTTCCCATAGAGTTTGTACAGTAATGGTTTGGCAACGTACATGATGAAATTGTTTGTTTTCAGCACATTAAGGGTTAATTATTTTTAATGTTACTAATAATTGTTTACTTACATGTGTGAACTTATATCAGCAAAAAAATTTGCTTTGGTTCTCGGTTTCTTATTCTTATTTTTAAAAATATTCTCAAATGACTTCCGTTAGTGCCCAGGGGGGGGGTTCCATGGGACTCCCACTAATTAACTCATTAACAGCTTGGCCGATTTTAATTATTTTGGTATGAAAAGAAGCGCATTTAAAAGCCAAGATAATTACAAAAAATTTCGGCGCAAAAATCCCACGCGTAAAGCGTCCAGCACGAAAACCAATTTTGGGGGTCCCTGGAAAAAAATTTAGCATTTTTGTCCACCCTGTGTTCGATAAATTTATGCATATTAAATTTGGGAGCAAATAATTACTTAATCAAACAAAACATGTGACTGCAAGAGGCATTTTAATATGAACATTTCTAGCTGCAACAAAATATTCAAAAGGTGAGTGTCAGAAGGGGGCTGAAAGTTATGCCTTAAAACCCCGACTACACTCATTAAAGGTGCGTGTTCTGATCGTCTTTGGGACCCCCTGATTTACCCGGAAGTAGTGTTGATTTTGATATCAGATGAAAGGCCGTATTTTTCTCATTGACGTCCTGAAATTGAGCCCTCAAATCCATTTCATTCTCAAGATATAAACAAAAAATGCCGTTTTAGTGGTTAACCACCAATATTAGCACAGTATTGAATAGGGCTTTGCAACATGCATTATCGCGTCTACCATAAAAAACGCAAGTTTGTTTCCCATGGTACTTGATGGGGTGTATGTGCATGTGCCAGGCTTTCATATCAAGTAGAGAACACAATACACATAAATCGGAACAAGCACCTTTAAGAATAGAATAAGAAACGACAAATCCGAGACAAAGTGACAGTGCATTTAACAATCAATCCCTCATAACCAAATCAAGACAAAATACATTTTGCCCTGGGTTTCCATCATCACTGCCTTGATTTACAAATCACATCAATTACTAGATTTGACATTTCAGCAGAATGTAGGCGGTCCCTAACAGAACTATGTCATTTGTCTCACATCTCAGCAGGTGATTGTGGCATTAGCTCACTGCCTACTGTGTATGCTGTCTGATTAAAACCTACATTATTTTAGGCATAAGCGTGTTACCCAATTAGTAGCTGCAGCCCATATCTGCAGGTAATACAATATACACCTATACCTTGTATCTCTTTTAGTATTTTCAGTGATATCCCCAGATAGGATACATATTAGGCAGGCCCGTAGCCAGGAATTTATTTGGGGGAGTGCGGATTTGCCAAAAGTGGACCTTTTTTTCAACAAACAAATGTGTTTTTTTTTTTGGCTCGCTGCACTCACCGGTAAGTGGTCCAAATTTTTTTACCGTTGCCTCCGAATTCTGAAGGGGGGTGAAGGAGCAATGAGAAATAGCGTTGCGTGACAAAATAGTATAAAAATAGTAATAACACGTTCTCCAGTAGTATTGACCAGTGCACTGACCAATAGTTATTCAGATAATCACCACACTAAAAAGACCAAAAGTCGTTTTTTATACAAGCGCAAACTTCACATACAAAGCGACCGTTCACCATGCTAAAGCGGACCTTTGTCATTCTTGGGGGGGGTGCGTTGCACCCCCTGCACCCCCCCTGGCTATGGCCCCGATATTTGGAATAGGATCCAGTACTATTCACAACTTGTAAATCTTTTAGCATGTTTAGTATTCAGTGACATCCCCAGATAGAACTCATATTAGGATTTATTTAGATACAGACTATTCACACCTTGTATCTCTTTTAGTACTTTTTTTCCCCCAAAAGTATAATACCATATTTTTCTGGAAACAGGAGTTATCTAAACCCAAATAACACAGTTCTGGACCTAGAACAGTAAACACAATCAGACACAGGCTCTGTATTAGACCCTTTGACTTGTGTCATAGAGTCTATGTATTAGACTCAATGGGGCAATCTACACGGCAGCGCAGATCCAGATCGGATCCAGATCTCGTATCCAGTTTGCGTCTACACAGGCAACGGCCAAACTTGATCCAGATCTGCAACGTGTACATGGTGTGTACACGCTTGGTTAGTGTCGCTGCACTTTAAGCGCCTACTTTTAGGTTACGCGTAAAGTATTCCTCGATCACCAAGGTTACGCGTAGCATTTGTACACTTTACGCTTCGAAAGGACGCTGTACTTTCGCACTCACTGCGCCGTGTAGAGTTCTTAAACAGTCTCCCTTGATCTGGATCTGTGATCTGGATCTCTGTGATGTGCATCGGATCTGGATCTGCGCTCCGTGTAGATTGCCCCTATGACTTGTGTCACATAGAGTGCTTCAAATTGCCACAGGGTGTAATTATGGACATTGCATACCTGAGTATAAGGCTTTGCAATATGCATTATTGCTTCTACCATTAAAACTGCAAGTTTGTTTCCCACGGTACTTGATGGGGTGTATGTGCAAGTGCCAGGCTCTCATATCAAGTAGAGAGCACAATAGACATAATAGGAACTAGCACCATTAAACAGAAAAACTTCTACCTGGTCACATATTTTTGCATTAAAAACCCGGATATCAAATTTCCACAGACGCCTACTAAAGTCTGCTGAAGAGACTATTTGAATAATGGCGGTCATAACAATAGCTCAGCAGGCCGTTGTAGGCTCCTGTGTACAATACAGACCCCACAAGAAGTGAATTTAATTGCTTGATTGATTGCTTGATAAATGAATTGATTGCACAATTGGCAATGATACTTATAACATTACTTCTGCTATATACGGACACCTAAGCTTATAACTTGAATTTCTCTTAAAATAGCCTATGGCTTTTTGCTCAAGTCTTGTGTCTTCATTTTTTTAATGAAAACTCAGCTAGTTCAGGAAAAGGTTTACAAATTGTTAACTACACAAAAATATTGATTCTAAACAAAAATAAACAACATTGTGTCACTCATGACTGAACTTAAAATTCCTTTTTATTAATCTATTTTGATGTAATTTTCAATACAATTAACTTTTTGTTGAAGCTGCCCGATTTCATTAAGGTCTCTAGTCTCACTGTCCCTAGCCAGCATGTTGTTGACACATACGCTCAATTTCCCCACTCCATTAACAATCAAATATTGAATATAACTATTATCAGAAGTGATTTGTTTCCATTGATGGGTTTGGTGACACCATACCAAGCTCACATTGAATGCAATGTTATGCCAACTCAAAAAGATACTTTTCATGTTTAGCATCCCAACTTCTAAAAATTAATGTCTTTTGCCACTCACAAAAGTTTAAATCCCAAATTTACATTTTATTTTTTTTTGTTGATTTAAGAGGAGTCCTTTTTATATCCCGAATCTGAAGGATAGCATATAAACAACTTTTAAAATGATTGCTGTTCCTTTGTAGAGCTATTTATCACAGGGCTCACATTTAGCACTAATATGGGCCATTCTTCAGTCACGTTTGTGACCTAAAAGCAGTATTTTTTTACTTTCAACCCAATGCTGTTTGTCAACATAACCAATATGTTATTACTTTTGACATTAATAATCACCTTGAGTCCAAACCTAACCAAGAATAATGTTTCTACTTTATCTTGATTGATTATTTTGTCATGGGAAGGGGGGGGGGCAAATAAAGTTTGGTCACTTGTGTGACCATCAGAAGGTCAATTAAACTGTGGGCCATAATTTCTTTGACATAACAAACACGCGTGTTGATCGTTGCATGTACTGCATCTACGTGCAACACATTGGTGCACCGTTTTGGCAGGGGGAAGCGAGCGTACATTTTAAACTGTCCAAAAAATTATGAGCCAGAGTATAGTTTGCTGAAAATCACTCAACTCCTTCAGCTTATTTAATGGCCAAATATGGCAAAAGAACATTATAGATTAGTAGTATTCAGTGGTTTTCAAGTTCCCATGGTAACTACAATTAATGAGCTGAAACTTGCATCTGCAGACTATGTAGAAAATGTATTCCATCTCAATTAAGGATGCACCAACTAAACAATAATTAACAATGAAATAACCTTGGAGTTGCAAGTTAATTGCAAGTCTCCACGAATGACAAAAAACAATTTCTGAAGTATAACAGTATGATGTATAGAAACATAACATGCACACAACAAGGAAATCATAGGGGGATCCTGGATCTCAATCAGCTGGACATCAGCACGATGACAGCCGGCCTCACTCAATAAAAAGTCAGACTGTTCATCAAGATTCTGTTTGCAGTGTGTAAACCAATGATGATGTATATAATTGTGGAGATTTCTTAACTAATGGTTTTATTTGGGGGGGACTTTAAAAAAAAGTATTTTTAGAAAAAGGTGAAATTTTTCTTTTTTTAAATTCAACATTGGCAAATGAAGCGAGGGATACTATGTACAGTATCAGAATCAGAGGTCAGTAGATGATAAATGAGTAGTGTTAAAAGAATGTTGACCTCTGGTTTGGTTATCCAGAACTAGGCAAATTCCCTGATAGGCCTCTCAGTTTTGGCAAATTTTTGGCTACTTAAGCCCCAAATGGGCTGGATAGACAAATCAATGCATGGTCAGGAACTGGATTTTTTTGCTTCAATTGCCCAATTTGTTTTCAATTTCCTGGGCCAGTAGAGTCTAACCCCGAATGTGACTGGCATGTGCATTTCATTTGGAATAGATACTAGAGGCAAATTGTGCTCGAAAGAGCACGAAACATAGCCGTGGGGATAAAAATGATCACTTGCTGAATAGGCGTAACATCTGATTAAAGTCATGTTAAGCGACACTTTTGGCTGAAAATGACCACTTGCTTGTGATTACTGATCAAAATTTGTGTACACCCTATGTGAACTGCCCATAGACAATGAAAACTAGACAACTCCAGAAGACTATGCCGAGTGTCAGTTTGACCCTTTGACCCGTAAACAATGGCTTACGAGCGGTTTTCAGCGGGGACTCTTTTTCACTTTCATGTAGCCTACAAGAGGCATAGCTAGATAGGTCAATAAGCTTCTTTTATGGACCCCTAGATGACCCATTGACCTTTGACCCCCTATTGTGCACACCTAAGTAATAGAGATTTTTCCAGTGGTTCTGTGAACAAATTTGAAATAAAAATATCTACTTTGGTTGATGAGGTTATAGCCATTTTTGCTATTTAATTAGGCTATTGGCATATCTTAAAGATACCATTGGAGCCAATTTTGTACTAGGGATCGTCTCAACATTATCCGCAACTTTGCACAGACATCACCGATCCAAGTTATTATCGTTTGAGATATAGAATTTTGATATTAATTAGATATGGCCGCCATTTTGAATGTTAGTGAACTCGGATCGTTTATCTGTGTACCTCCTATATGAAAGGTTGGTATAAAGGATTCTGGCGAACAATTGGGAATCTATAGCTTGTTGTTGTAGGACAAGTAGGCTTTTAAAGATTTACAAAACGGCGGCTACTTCCGGTTGCGGACCTTGGACACCCAATCTGTGTACACCCATAGGATCCTTGGGCCAGTGGTACTTCTGACAGATTTTTGTGGCAATCGGATAAACCGTGTGGCACTAGTAGCATTTTGAAGAAAGTGGGAAAGCGAAGAAGAAGAAAGAAACGAACGAATATAAGACCTAGCCCCATGCTACGACACACGGCTAGATAATAGCTTCAGCTCTATATGTCAACTGCGGACAAAATAAGTCAGGTGGATTCACATTTCACCTGCAGATGTCTGCTAACACTAGCCTTTCCAATATGCTTTATGTGCCAGATTCCATATGAACATACGTGTGTTGAGGAGCATTTCAAAAGGGGCTGTTGGTCGCAGATATTTGCCAATGTATAAACCCACCCCTCAAGAACACCATGGTACCAAAAGCCCGTAGATTGTAAGGTACAAAGGGTGCAGCCTGCAACCCAAAAAATCTTTCAAAAACGTTGGAACTCAACCTTCGAATAAGTGCTAGGATGCATGCAAGCAGTGTTTTAATCATAATTACAAACGTGTGCACCATATTGGTTTTCAAACAAAATTACCACTCTTAGGGGCAATATCCTAAGGACTTCCATATGTAGGATGGCAGGGCAAAATTCAAAACCATAGTGTTGCGTATTCTGGTCTATTTTATGTCTTAAAAAAAGCCCAAACTTCCAACACAATGGCAAATTAAAGGAGGAGGCGGTATCAGTATTTACCAACACATAAAAACACATGTGTCATTTTAGTGTCATAAAGCGACTTTTTTCAATTCATTTATTATCATATACACATTAGAGAAAACCTGCGAGGCGAATTCCGAATATATGGACTGGAAACAAACGCACATGAAATCGCAGACCCGACAGAGGGTCAAACCTGGGACCACAGTGGTGCGAAGCAGGGGAAGACCCACTGCACTAACCCGACCCCCAGTGCAAATTTAGAGAAGTTTGTATCCTTCGAAAATCCTGTGTTCCTTTTTATAGCAAGTGCATAGGCCTACACAATCTGGCCAAACATAAATCTTAAACAAATATTTTTGTTTGCCATAAACCACCTCAAATTTTTTATCAACAATTTTTGGGTTTGTAAAAGCACCCAAATTTTTGGAGATTTGGGTTTTTGTAATGAAATGTTAATCCTATCCATTGATACTATACAATTTTGTTGGTCCATTACATAATACAAACATGCTTATTCTTCTCAAATATCCATTACATTCATGCTTTCCACTTGGATGGTTTCAAACAATGTTGTTATAGTCCAGCGGTAGAACATAGATCTTGCATATGACCTTGCAAAAGAGTCTGCACAAAATGTTTGGATGGTTTCTAGGCAACATTGAGATACTAATCCCAAATCTTGATGATGCAACTTTTGCATCATTGAGCATTTTGAGATATGGAATGGGGGGGGCGTAAATTTTGTAAACATTTCTTACAGGATTAAAAGGTGTATACTAGACTTGTTCATCTGGCTCTTAGGGTAAAAATGTATAGTTTGCTATATCTAGGACAATTACTTTTACCACAGTAGGCTTAAAATGGTTCAAGGTCACGTCACATGTGGGTAAGAAATTTATAATACACAGATTTCTCTTAAAATGGGCTCAAATTCTTCATGCGTATAGATAGTAATGTAAAATATATGTAATGTGATTGGTTTGACATTGGGGATATAATAAAGGAAAATAGTGTTATTAGGACCACAGGGTCTATGGGGGATCAGCGTTCTGGCCTCTGTTAGATATCTTTGAGCTGATTAACAGAAAGTAAATGTATATTTCCTGTTATAACATTCTCATACAAACACCTTGAAACCAATTTGAACCAATCAGATCAATATAAATGTTTACCCCATGATGACCTTGAACAGTTTTTGGCCTGTCATGCAAAAACAAAAGGTTGTTACAGGAAACTATAATCCTTTGAACCAGATGAACATGTCTATACACCTTTTAACCCTGTGTGAAACATTTACAAAATTTTCCCCTGTTAATTTACCCCCTTCCCTATCTTAAAATGCTCAAGGATGACAAAATTACCTCATCAAGATCTGGAATCAACAGGTCAAAGTTACCCATAAACCATCAAAACATTTTGTGCAGACTTTTTTGCAAGGTAGATTCTCTGTAGGTTATAACACAGAAATCAGTAGCTTCTAAAATCAATGCAAGTAACCATCTCAAAAAACTACTGACCTAAGACTAGGCTTGTTAATTGTTTGTACTCATTTGAATGCATATAATTCCAAACATGGTCATGAAATGCATAATTTGAAATTAAAACAATTTTGAAATTTTTGAAAATTCTTTTTTAGTTCAGCAACTCATTCACCACTGCCCAAATTGCTAAGATTCGTCCACCACAAGGAATTAACTCTCTTCGTGTGAGGTCGTAAATGCAATGAATATCGTTGGAGACATCTGCAGCTTTAGCATTATCCAGGATTACAACGGTATAAATATAGATGAGAAAATGTCTTGCATTAAGCTTTTAATTCATCGGTCTCAAACCGAGGGACCGTGAACAGATCCCGAGGAGATCGCACTACCAGATCATATACCATTCACCTTATGCTAGACAAACAACACGGTTGTTTTGTTTCATTTTTAAATAATCGAAAGCATAAACTGTTTCTGTACATGACACCATTGCACATTTCAAAGTAGTAACAATTCATTAAATTTCAGTTTCATTCATAATGTTCTCTTTAGTAGACTATCCATGAAGGCTTTTAAAGGGTACAGTTTCACCAAACGAAATATTCAACTAATTTAATTTTTTAGATACAACAATTAACGTTACCCAATTCATGTTGTTAGCGTACTAATTATATCAACAGTTGGATGTCATGGACGTTGACATTGCTGCCCAACTGCTGTGTATGTGTGCGTGTTGTGTGTGTGTGTGTTTGTGTATGTTATGTATGCACCAGCATGCATTTGTATGCACTGTAAAAAAGTGCTTGACCAAATGTTTAGGTATTAAATATCAAATCTCAACAGTTTGGGATATCAAAAGGCCTCACACTTACCATCAAATGCCTAAACATGTTTAAATTTTAAAACCATTTACCGATGGCAATTAGATATTAAAACATGTTAGAAAATCATTAAGATTGCAAAATGATAAAAATGTTGGAGGGAAGTGGAAATAGGTTTTAGTTTTAAATCACATTTAAGCAGTATGATATAGTATACACAATATGGTTCGTGAACTAATAAATATTAAAATGATTTACATAAAATTGCAATATGAACCCAATTATTTAAAGGGTCAAAATAAAGTGTCAAAGTGGGTCAAAAGGTAAAATAACATCATATCCAGAGCACTTTGATAAATTCAGCAAGAATTAACAAAAATCTTACAATGAGGCCTAGCAGTTATGAAAAAACTGTTAAAAAAAATAATTAACCTTAAAAAAAAACTTAACTAAACAGAACCTCCTGAGACAATTAATTCCGAATGTTTCATTTCTATTTTACTATGCCCGTAAGTTACTGATAAAGGCCAATCTAAGAGGTGTTACATCTCAAGTGTCACTGACAGACGACGGTGGGTAACGGTAAATACATTGGCAAGGAAATGAACCCGATTCACACCAAGCTTGTACAAAACGCAATCGATGGAGTCCTCACAATGTTTTGAGAATGCGCAATCTTTCAAAATTACCTTGCATTAATAGGTTCACTGTGAGATTTTCAACTCGAGAGGACGGGTGATTAAAAGGGACATAAAAAAAAATGCATGAAAAATATTGACATCAATGAAAAGGACTGACTGGAAATCACTTCCATGAGTTTGAAAACAATTTGGATGGTTACAGTCTGTAAAAACAGTAAAAACAGGAAGGGTTAGGGGGGGGGGGGGGGGGGGGGGGATGGGGCAGTTTAGTGCATATTTCTGGAACAAGGATGAGACATTACTGCCGCCACTTTACCAAACTTGAAAAATTGTATGTTTTTCATCAGGCTCACAGACCGTTGAGTTGTATTATGTGCTAATCCAGCTAATCCATCTTGTCACTTTGCCATCATATCTTACTACAAGCAAAAGTACAATGCCTGAATCCACGGTCTGAATGCATTTTGAATTGTGGGCGCAAAAATACAGTGCTCTGATACCACCTGTAAATTATGTCAGGGATGTGAAACACCTTGCTTTTTGTTTCGAAAATTGCAAAACAAAACTGCCCTACTCCCCCCTGGAACTCTTCCGGTTTTTACAGAATGTAAAACATCCAAATGTTTCATTTTTTAAAACTAGTGAAGTGATTCAGTAAGGGTCATTTCATTATGTCATTTCTTTTCATGCCATTTTATGTCCCTTTAAGGGTGTGATAGGGTGGTTTTGAGAACCAGCTTTCGTTTGGCCAATGAACCTGTGATGTTTCCAGCCAACGACGTAAATTACCAGACCCGAAGATTCTCCCGACAGGCTTCGTAACCAAATCTAGTGCCCAAAAGTATTATAATGAGCATACTCACTTCATCAATATTATGTTGTGGCACCACCCTTTATTTTGTGTTTTCCGTCCTCGTCGGCTTTGCAGGAACCCTCCACATTACTGCCTATGTTGAATGGTTCGATCCAACATGCTCCCCGCGTTTTCTTAGTTTCCATCCGATTCGTCACACCATCGAGTGTAGATAACAGACAATAACAACTGATGCCACATCTAAATCAACTCGGACTCAAATATCGCTTTTCCGATGCAAAATTAACAGGTCATACGTGAGACTTTTTTGCATTAAGGAATGCCAGGAATCTTCTTATTTACAATTAGATGTATGGTTGCTTCCTCGATTTGATTTTCTGCATAATTATTGCCGAAAAATCGGCCGATCAGACAAATGGAACGCCTGGGGAAATGCACACGATAACATAACGCGTGACGCCCAGATTTTTATATGCGTTTGCTGGCGCCTCAACAGTGACGACACGCCGTGCTTACGCAGCAACAACCACGGCGCCTGGTGTGTGAGAGAAATCTGGTTACGGTGTTTGGCTATTCCCAATACCGCTATTCCCCTCTTGGGTTTATTATTCCAGCTCTATGCTTGAGCCAATTTATTGATCTAATTTGTGTAGATATTTTAGCCAATCATCTACTTGTAAGAAAAGCTGTAACAGTTTTGTACATATATCGAAAGTCTATTCGATTGGTTACTTAGAGTTATAATCATCGTTTGGCCATCATGTACTGTAAGAAAGGTTGTAGACCTCATTGGTGTTAGGGTGTGGCTAAAGTGGTTTTGAAATTTTGTTGTCAAAATTTCTTATCAAATTTTCTTAACATTGTGACCATATATCAAAACAAATCAGCAAAAGTGATGAACCCTTTTGCCCCTTTTGTGGAATTTGGGGGTTGCATGTACCCCGTGTTCTGTGCTGAGTTTATTCTCCTATCCTGAAAACACTTTTTTCCCCTGATCGGGCTTTCCTCCATCAGACCCACAAGGCTGCCTATGTCACTGTTTGAAACCCTTGAGAATGGAACCCTCAAAAAATGGTAACTTCTTAAAAATCGGAGCCCCAAAAAGTTTGTAACGAAGAACCATAAAGATGTAGTACAACAGTAAAAGAACTGATTGTTCTTTAAAGAACCTTATGGGGTTATTTGTGTTTCGTTTTTTTGGCCACAGAGGACAAGACCTTGTTCACAACTTTTAATGTTATGTGAAAATAGAACATACATTTTCAGATAATACTCCAATAACCTTGCACATAGTGTGTTCAAGCAAACATGAGGGGAAAAATACTGACAATCTGAAACGCGTATCTTTCAATCCATGCCAGCACTTGTTGAAGTACCTCTAAGATGTTTGTTCAGATGCGTTAAGAGCGACTGACTTGCATTGCCAAAAAAATGCACTCAAGTTTTGGAATTAAAAAATATAAAAAGTGATAAGGTTGGTATATAGTAATGAATTCCAATCACATAGCGAGTCTTATCTGGTTCTGCAGTTTGGTTTTCGAAGTCCGTAAAAAAAAAAAAAAAAAAAAAATCTGTTCACCATCAGGTTGTATTGCAAGTTCTGTAAACATACACCACCTCATTTGTAGAGTAAATTCCTGGTTGTTATTACAGACCTATTTATAATTTAACATTCTGGATAGAAAAAATAGCTTTAATTTAGGGTTGGGATTTATTGGAAAATTCCTCACACATTGATTACTACAACTATACTCAATGAATATAGTTAGTAGTAGTAAAACCAAATTTTTAAAACCAGTGTTGTCCCTGCAAAAGGGAGTGGGCCGGATTCACCTCACATTGACAGCTAATACGCTGTGTGAGAATTTATGAAGGTGCCCAAAAAGTTGTCTAACCTACCCGCACACCTGAAGGGATGTTACGTCAACCTCCACATATCCCTATGAGATGAGCCCAATAAAAAAATGGCCACCAAAGCCCTCGAAAGGAGTTGGCCCAAAAAATACAATTAAAAAATAACACTCAAGCTTTGCACTGACAAACACAGCAATATGTGATGCGATCTGGGAAAATCTGCCACATGGTGCAAATTCAAAATTTATATTTTGAGTTTTTGGATTTATCATTGCAAGTTTGAAATATAAATTTCCATAACTTTTACTTCGTTTCTTCTATGATAACAGTCACAAGTTATGTCTTATACAATCTGACAAAAATAAAGTACAACATAACAGATTTAAAGTATTCTTTATTTTCAAACAAACGGTCTTGTGGCGACAGGTGCGACGGGATTTTCCAGATCACATCACATATTTATTTTGACAAATGTAAATGCAAGACATTTGTTATGGCCTAACAAGCAAGAAGTGCATCTTAGCTTGATATTTATAGGCCCTATGAATGCTGAGAGCAGTACAGATAGAGCGAGGTGAGACCGAAAAGCGAGCGTAAGTTTCTAGAATTTGAGCACAACAAAATAAGATGAATTCAAACAAGTCACAGACAGATAATCAGTACATAACACAGGCAATTTGACATATGTCTGATCATATCTTGCCGTAGAAGATTGTTTCTATCATGGGTGTGCACAGTGACTGTATGAGTGTGCTGGTCTACATAAATGTCACTATGTCAGGCAGAATATTTTGCATGTCAATTGCTATACCTAGCTATATTGAACAATGTGCTATTGCTGCTCTTTTCACACTTAGCAGCCAAAGTATCTTCAAATTCCAATATTAAACTTGGTTATTCACAATGACTTCCAAAAATTGAATGAACAAATAGTTGTTATTTTGTCTTTATCTGGATGGGGATAGGCCAAAAAATCGGCCGAACGATACCCGATTATTTTGTAATCGATGACCCTGATACCGGCGCAATGATACAGCTATATTTTTGAATGACCACATGTAAGGAACTTTACATATTATTATACAAACTATATACATGTAAGAGGTCCACTTGTACTTGCTATTTAGACAAGATATTTCATGAACAAAAGCAAAAATACCCATGATAAAAGTTCATAAGTAATAACTTAGGGGTTCATTCATGGATTTTCATGAGTAAATGCTAACTACCAAAGGTGTCAAAAACAAGTGTTTACTCATGAAAATCCATGAATGAATCCCGTTCACACATCATTATTTTGCATTTTTGTACCTTAAATCCTCCAAAATCAGCTGCAAAGTCATTATCTTCATGTCATGTTTTCGTCCTTTTGAGAAAAACAGCACGATCATGTATCAAATGGGATGTTCCATTACAGAATAGGGGTGTGCTTCGAATGTGCACTAACATGCAAAATATTTGAAAGCATGTTTTGTGTTTTATTCAACACATATTCCGAAAAATAGATTTTTTTAAATTAATAGTCAAGTACAATAGGCTTCAATATTTATTTTGAGGCAATAATAGCTGTAGCAACCATGCTCATTGTACATACGTCTACCTCTTTCTACATGCCTACCCCAAAAGTGATCAGAAATCGATTACTGCAGGGCATTAAACGTTGTTTATGACCGGCTATCAACCAATCACAAACGCGGAAATCTCCTAATGATGTGTGAACACCATATACAGCATGCTAAGAAAATTGAATTTTAGTGGCATGTTTCTTATAGAGAACTGAACATGTATACTGTGTTTGAATGCCAGAATGTTTATAGTACTGTGCTTGAACGCCGCGGCCTGCACAATCATAATCAAATCGATCGGTAGAAGGAGAGATTTTCCAATCACACCGATAACAATCCGATCCGACTAATGTACGTTAACCGATATACCAATCGGATCCTACCAAATCCCTACCAAAATTATCTTAATCAAGTTAAATGGTTAAACAAAAAGTTTACTGTGCATGCACCATCCAAATGTCGGGGAAAAATGCAAACCATTTAACAGACTAAAAATCCGGTAAATTATGTTTTTTGATTCCACTTGTAAGATATGTCTTGTTTATCTAACTTTGCTGTTCTAATTTACTAGTTTCCTTACTTTTTATAAAATATTCTATTTTTGTATATTAAGACACAACAATTTTTGGTGGTGACATACTTCTGTCTTTCCATCATTTTGTCCTGACGAAATGTGGAAAAGTCATATAGTTGAGCCACCCAGTACTAATCATCTATATACTTACATTATTTGGGGGGGGTTCCCTAATGACCGAGAATCCAATTTCTAGAATTTTTATTTATAACGATATGTCAGGGGCTGGTTAAAGAACCTAGAGTGGAATCGCTGATTTGGGAAAAATTGGCTGGCCATTGAAGCAAAAAATATCCCTAATGGTATAATTTTCTTTCTTTTTCAGTGAATATGAATGTGTTCTTTAAATTTAAATCCTATATCTATATTAGAAATATTTCCTTGGCAACACAGCCATTTTTTTAGGGTGTAGGGTCATCCATTGTTCCACATAGTGGTTATAATTGTCTCGACAGTGAAAGAAACAGGTCGGTCCTATCAAATTAAAATATATGCCTTTGTGTCTAAGATGGTAACAAATGTGTAAATATATATTTTTCCCGCCTTTTTGCCAATACAGATAAACTACAGTCAATAGTCGGGGGGAGGTCGGCCCGCAGGCAACGAAAAACACACAGAGATAGAAGATCACGACCTTGTACAGTAATTCTAGAAAATTTTATGCTTAAAAAAAATCATACATGCTAATAATTAAAGCGATTCACAGCTCTTGATTTTTGAGATTGAAAATCTGGCTATCCGCTAAACACACCGTCGATTTTCTTCTAGTCGTTGACAAGATTATTAAATATACCACCGTCATAGACACACTTCGTTAAATTATTATGTCCATTCCAACAGCGCATATCAAAACTTGCATAGTGTGGCGACACTGTTTGCGTGCGTGTCTGTTAACCCGCTTCGGGCAATCTTTTCTTATCAATCACCCGTCTAATTAATTACAGCAATCAATGGTTAGATATGAGGTTTTAGTGCAATAAGGGCCCATCTGCAATAGCGCCATTTGTCAGTTGTGTTCTTATTATGTCATAACCTGCTAAATCTCCATTGGCAGCATTGCAGATGAGCCTTCCTTGACCCTAACCCTCGATATTCCGCGGTCACATCAAGTTATTATCAGGATAATTGAACTTGACCGTATGGGTCAAAGGTACAGGACAGATTTTTGAACCGTCATATTTTTGTTGGTGGCATGTTGATGATGTTTTGATGTTGTGAGGTTATTTTGAATTTGCTGGTTTGCAATATTTTTGACTTTCATCCTACTTCAATCTTCATGCAAGAACTGTCCAGCCTCCTGTCCCTACTGTCCTATAGACAAGTTATTTTATCATAGCTGGGATTTAAAAAGAAAAATTGCCACCTTTGAGTCACATGACCATCAATTTTTTAACGGTACTCATTTCAAGCCAATTTCCTTGAGGTCATAACTTGCAACCCGCAACCAAAATTCACACTCCAACAATGCTTGTACCATTATTGGGCATCAATCTGGCTCAAAATGATGCCGAGAATCCATGTGGGTACTCACTCACCAATCTGACTGATTACGAAGGCCCGGTCTTGCTGGCATATTCCATTTAAATGATCACACTCCCTGGGAAAATGTAACATTTCCACGTGAGTGTGTGTTGAAATAACAATGGACCTCAGATATAAGTAGATTCTGGAGTCTCCGGAATCGGCGTCACCAAAATCGAGGTGACCAAAGTTTTATAATGAGCACACACACTTCATTATCATAGTTTTGACCCACCATAGTGGGAAAGTCTTATGCAGTATTTGTGGAGCACGCGATTATTTTATGTTCCTTCGTATTTACGAGTGAACACAACAACAACGCACTGATGCCACATGCTATCACTCGTACTCAAATATCTCTTTTCCTAAGCAAAATTAACAGGGATCATTGGGAGACTTTGTGCATTAGGAATGCAGGAATCTTTATAGAGGAATGATTTCTTCAATCGATTGGTTTTTGCATAATTTTTGCAGAAAAATCAGCCGATCAGACAATGGAACACTGGGGAAATGCAACACTGATAACATAACGTGTGACGCACAGATTTTTATATGTATGTGCTTGTGCAACAACAGTGACAACACGCGAGTGCTTGCGCAACAACAACCATGGTGCACTGAGTGCGAGAGAAATCGATTACGGGCTTGGGCTATTCCATAATACATGCAATTCACTTCTTCCTGTTATATAGTTCTATGGTTAGAAATGAAGTTATTGAATGGACCATGCTATTTGAAATAATTATGTACTCCCCCTCCATAAGACAATTAGAGTTTTCCACAAGAAATGGGGATTTCACATGTAGTTACCCAATGAGCTGTTCCATTTTAAATCCATGCTCCCTCTGTGGAAGAATTTACCTCAATCTCTCACAGAGGGAGTGTGTATTTCAAACTAAGTTACTCTATAGGTCATTGCACTTAAAATCCATACTCCCTCTGTGAAAGAATACCTCTATCTCCCACATAGGGAGTATTTGGAATCACGCCACCAAATAAACTAGCCATGCAGTAGACATGGCGAACAAGATGGCCTGGAATAACATAATGAATGACCTTTGACCCCATGCCAAATAACTTGACTAATGAGTCACAGATGTCGTTATATGTATTTTTGTGTTAACAACGTTACAAGGATCATTATTATTGAGTTTCAACTCAATCCAAGCATGTCAAGAATTTGACCTTTTAACCTCTATAATGTGACCCCTGGGTCACGGATGGGGTCAACTGTACTTGTTTTGTATTTATGATGTCACGGGGATAATTCCTGACAAATTTCAGCTCAATCAGAGCTTGTTTGTAAATTTTGACCTTTGACCTTGAACTTTGACCTTTGGGGTCAATACTATCATAGACCTACCCTACTATTAATGTTACATCACTGCAGCAATAACGGGCTTTATCTGTGATCTATAGGCCTTATTGGTCTTATTTTTAGCATTTTTTTGACACATTTGCGACATTAGACCCCTTAATGACCTTTGACCCCTGTATAAAAAAACCTCATGTACACAGCCAAAATGCATTGTTCCAGTTTAAATTAAAAAAATTGCATTGCTTAGTTCTGGAGATAAAAATTCTTAAAGTTTTTTAGCTTAAAACCGGAAATGACCTGTAAATGACCTTTGACCCCCAAAATAAAAATACCTTACAGACATTGGCTAACATACATGCATATCTGAAGGTTATGTTACTCTGCTATGTTTACATTTTGAGATAAAAATTTTGAAAATTTTTAAATATTTTTTTTTGTTTTTGACTGGAAGTGACCCCTTAATGACCTTTGACTCCTTATTCCTGAACACCCTATATGAAGCATGGGTCAGTAGTTCCTCTAAACAAGTTTAGTTGATATCGGCATAATCCTGTAGAAGAAGATATTTTTGCCAATTAAATGACATTTTGGCTTTCAGACTGGAAATGACCCCCTTAATGACCTTTGACCCCATATCCCTGAACACCATATAAGAAGCAAGCATGGGTCGTAATTGTCTGAAAAAGTTTGGATGTTATCGGCATAATCCTGTAGAAGAAGATATTTTTGGCAATTAAATTACATATTTGATGCCTGTGGTCAGGTCAAAGGTCATACAGAGGTCAAAGTCATATGACATGAATCGGACAACTCAGCGGACATTTGGTATAAGTCTGCTCAGAATACGTCAAACCATGACTGAGCTAGACGCATTTGTTGCCAGAAAGAAAGAAGAAGAAAGAACGCATCAAAAACAGAACAAGACGGCTGACGGCCGTCTTGTAACTAGGTGTAGCAGACGACGTCAGTGCCAAGACAGTGTTGGTGTCCCAAATATGGCCCTTGCCTAAATGAAGAGTCACAAATGTTGATAAGTTGTGTCTTTAAATGAAATTTGAAATTTTAAATGCCATTTGGATAGAATTTGCTCAAATTGGATCTTTTGTAGTGCTTCCTCTGCCTTCCTTCTAAAACAGATTTTTTTCTTTCACAAAATGTGCTATCTTCAGCAGATAGCAAAAATAGGAACATTGTTGCAGAGCAGTTTTTACTCATTTCTGGTCTCTATATTTTGGCTACAATGGCTTGTACTGATAGAATAACATTCAATATTATGAAAATTGGTGTTTTCAGAAATTTTCCAGTCTCTTCAGGAATCACACCACTAAATAAACAAGGTGTAGCAGACGACGTCAGTGCCGAGACAGTGTTGGTGTCCCAAATATGGCCCTTGCCTAAATGAAGAGTCACAAATGTTGATAAGTTGTGTCTTTAAATGAAATTTGAAATTAATCATAATGTGTGTACTAGTAACAAACCATTTGGGTGGTAAATATTTTGTCTGTGCCATTTTTGTAAAATTTCTGAGGGTTTGGGGAAACTGTGAAATTTCAATTTCTAGTAACACTCAACTAGGCGTGCAACGTTTTGAAAACATGCACATCTTTCGATGCTCTGTAGCTCAAAAAATCAGCCTTCATCATATAAATTTTTCATTTTGTTGAAAAAAATCCAGTTTTGAAATAACCAGTCGCTTTATAGCCGAGAAATTGACGTTTGGTGAGAGGTCATTTTGTACACAAGTCTATGGGGAGTTATTTAGTGGTGTGATTCCATTTCAAATGAAATTACTATATAGGCTATTCCATTTGAAATCCATACTCCCCTGTGAAAGACTTTACCTGAATCTTCTGCAGAAGTTACTGTATGGGCTGTTCCATTAATAAACCATACTCCCCCTGTTGAAGACTTTACCTCAATCTTTCACAGACGGAGTGTGTATTTCAAATGAAGTTGCTATATAGGCCATTCCATTTGAAATCCATACTCCCTCTGTGGAAGACATCTACATTGTTTCACAGAGGGGCGAGTATTTTAAATGAAGTTACTGTATGAGCTATTCCATTAGAAATCCATACGCCCCTGCGAATGACTTTACCTAAATCTTACACATGGATGGTGCAAGGTGTGAGCTTCAACCAAAGTAACTCATTGGTATACCACTTTACCAGAAAAAAAAAATATTCAAAATATAATTTCCACAATGGCAATGCACTGTGCAATTTTCTGACTAAAGGCGCGAATTTGACATTCAAACAGTGGAACAAACACTATAAGTTTTATCAACGATAAATGATGATTACGAAAATATTTCAAAGGCAGAATAGAGAAGAGTAAATATCATTAAAATATCATATCATGCATGTTTTATGCATGCAACAGATGACATATCATTGAAGTCACCACTGAAAAATTAGTGATTGTTGCTCTATGTTCAGGCAATGAACAGGCAATATTACCGTACATGGCAGCTGGCTTGAACTGCTCAATAGAAACCGTTTTTAAATACAAAGCATGTTTTTCTGCATTGATTGAAGTAAAAATCCTTTCTAATACAGTCAATACTGGCTAGATAATGGATGCAAGATCATGTACAATTGACATGTGAGGTTCTCATTTATGTTTCATATGTTAAAGTGGCACCTATCTGCAGACTCAACCATCGCCACTCACCCCATCAAATGAAATGTTGCTCTCACTTTATCAGCAAAGTATTTTGGCAGATTTCTTTCCCATTATGATAATACAAGCTAGTATAGAAATGGGTTGTTTACAATTATAATCTAAGGGCTATTGCACAATTAGTGCTCACATTAAATGGTTAGTCTGATTCACGTGAAATTTTGGAATTAAGGAATGCTAGTCATAACCTAACCTATCCTATGAAACACATAAAATTTCAGGGAGTAGGACATGCCAACTTAACAGTAACAGTGAATTCAAATCGGCATTAACATCCGTCACAACCCAAGTGCTAGTCTTTTTCAAAAAAAGACTTGACTAAAGGCTATCTGGTCATGAATATTTTAATTTAAACAACCTTTATTGGAAATTACAGTTTTGCAGTGGGGTTAATCCACTAACCTGACGGATTTTGAAGTCAATAATTTATTCCAAAATTATCATGATATTGGCAAGATTTATTGAACGAAACGAAGGTTTAAGAGGTGATTTGTAATGTCACTGGGACCGAGACTTCCATAAATTACCATTTGGAAATCCCTAATGCCCAAATCAAGCAGGTCGTGTCCTGCCCCCAGTAAAATTTGATGTTGTGATCAGGTGGAGCACCTTCAACCATTGCATACTGCATTGAATTTGGTTGTTATACCAAGATCAACCTTCAACCATTGCATACTGCATTGAATTTGGTTGTTATACCAAGATCAACCTTCAACCATTGCATACTGCATTGAATTTGGTTGTTATACCAAGATCAAAGAATGAGTGCGAGTTTATTTTACTTCGAAGGGGGCACAGTACCAAATCACTCCACGTTTGGTGTAATGGTAGTTAGTTCCGGTAAAAAAAAGCAAGGCCTATTTGTGACATTTTGGTGTCTTGTGCGAATCAGTTTTCCGTGAGGGTAGCATGCTATTATTAAAATAAGAGCGCATAGCAAGTACATTACTCTTATAGTAGGAAAATAGTGACTTTGGATTCATGTGATAAAATAAGCCCCGGGAAGAATACCCTGGTTGGAAACGGTTAGAAGGCGTCTGTGGCAGCCGAAAATAGCGGTGGCGCTGTTCACATGCTCTTATCGTAAAAGTTAATCGGATTGTGTAAAGTGAATTGAAGCTTATGTGCAAGTTTCATGTCTTATCATGTGTTCATGCATTGCAAATATTCAAAAAGGTTTTACGTCTGGTGGAGAAAGAGAGTTCTTTAAATCATTTTTACGTGCTTCATGGGGCAAATTAATTGGGGACTGTGCCCCCTTCAACTGAATCTCAGAAGTCCCAAAAAAAATTTACACACATGAAAGAAAACTAATAATCCAAGAGACTAGGACTTATCAGTGCTAATTATGATAATTTGCAGCTGTTGAAGCTGGTAAATTGCAAACTTCCCAAGCCAAAAAATCTCTGAATAGTCCCCTGAACATATTGAAAGGTAAGCGATGAACGACAAATATTTGCCCTTTCGCTCTGCTCATCACAGCAGGAATCTATATTCCCACCACTAAGGATTCGCAAGATATTCAGTGTGCTTTAACACAGGTATGGAAGTTTTGGCCAAAAAGCTCAGTACAAATTTTTCTTAATGGCATACATTTCATGATGAATTCTTAGAAGGTACAAAAAACATTCGTGAAAGGTTGCATCGATATTAAGTTTGCACTTTATCATGCACATCTGAATAACATGACGTAAAATTACTTTTGTGTAGGTCAGTGTAGGTGTAGTTCAAAAAGTAGTTCAATGTTATTGGTAAACCATGGGTTCTATGGACAAAAAAATACATCGGTCTCGGACCGATTGTGTGCCTGTCATCGCCGTGAGTGAATGTTAGGCCTAACATGACTTTGACATTGATATGTGACCTTTGACCTCATCAACACATGAGGGATGCATGTTGCCCACCCAACAATGATTCAAGTTGGTTCCAATGAACTTCAACTTTTCAAATGGAGGTCAATTTGAATTTTAACCTATTTTACAATTGACCTCACATGACTTTGAACTTGGCATGGGACCTTTGGCTTGGAAGGACCTTTGACCTCTCAAAAGTGGGGGATGCTATGTTGCACCTGGGACCCAAGTTTGGTTTAAATCCATCAAAGTATGAGGATATACAGGCAATGTTAACCATTTTTTACAACAGACAACAAAAAACAACTACAGCCATCAACAACAGACAACAACAGTGGACAAATGATCCCTATGTGTCTTCCTGCAGTGGGGCAGGCGACACAAAAACCGATGCTAGCTACCTGCAGCACCTATCAGAAATGTCACTTGAGAACACTGTTTGACATCAAAATAGCACTTGGGTAGGCAGTAAGCGTGGTTTGGAGCATACACTACATGTGTGGGTCTATGTAGGAAATCTAAAGCTAGCAATTTAAAAACAAATGCTTAAAATCACTGCTGAAACATGGAACATTAATAGTGAATAATTACTGCCTTTTAAAATATAGACTTGGAGCAATTGCGGCCAGTTGGGGATCTTAAATTATTTTTGTTATACCGTACAGATTTCTTTGCCAAAATTGCAGACATCGCCTTGGGAGCGAGAGTGATTGCTCCCCTACAACTTTGCATTGTAGGAGAATGATTTGTAACTCCTCTTCACACCATTTACGCTCCCATAGCATCTGTATTGCTCCGTCACAGCACCACCTATATTCCGTATCCGCATCGCTAATTGGCCGGCTATTCTTAGACGTGCTACGTCATGGGACTCCCCAGCATCCAAACGCTGTGTTAAAGGCTTGAACAAGGAATGAAAAAAAAAAACGGTTTCTGGATATTGCAAAATCGACGAATCAGGTGGTCGATCTGATGTTAGAACGGGTTCCTCACAAAAAACACCCCTTAGCTCACTAGTTTTTGAGTGCCTGGAGTGTGGCATGACTTGACATCGGCAATCGATAATTGAGCCAGCTGATAAGTTAAGGTAAAGTAAAGGTAAAGGGGACGGAACTGTGTACACAGGAACGGAGTGCCCATCTCTCTTTCGAAGCGATTGGGCCAGACTCCTCCATATAATGTTGCTGTAGTGGGATCGCCACACCTCATCTACAGCGAGTCTGTTACCTTCCCGGCATTGAATAATACTGGTACCCATTTATACACCTGGGTAGGGAGGAGTAATTGAGGTAAAGCGCCTTACTCAAGGACGAAACACATTGACCCCAGCGGGGCTCGAACCCACAACCTTTGGCGTGCGGGCCGAACGCTGATCCACTGGACCACATGTGTGATAAGGTAAGAAAAATGCTTGTGGATTGTATTTTTCACATTTTTCATCTTTTTTCAAAAATAAACCTATATTATAAACTAGTCAGCTAACTAGACAATTTAGTTAGGAATATTTTGGTGCGTAAATTGTTACGATAGGCCAAGTATTTTGCGCAATATCCAGTGTATCGCAATGTACAAAAAATCCGAATCAACGCTATCCGACACTGTGTGTGCATGGAGTTTCCCCGATCAGCCGATTATGATGCGGTCGACAACTCCCTAGCGCAGTGAAGATTTGCCAAGGTTTGCCAAGATTCAACAATGGCCGGCGCTGTGTGCCAAGACGACAAGTAAATGGGGTGTCTTGGAAGATCAATTTGGATGTACATCACAATGGTAAATGTTCTTAATTTCTCCCCTGAATACTCTCCTTCATTTGACATGGAGAACTTATAACAGAACACTACCTCTTTTTAAAAGAAAATGTCTGTTATCAATAGTCTTTATATTCACATTTCCTTGTTTGTGAAAATAAAACCACCTCAAAAAAAATAATGGTTTAACACAGTATGTAAAATAAAGACTACCACACCATGAATCCTTAATTATTAACTGCAGCTGAGTATTTAAGCTGTGGGCTACTATTGAGTATTTGAAATTGATTGTAACCCTACCTAGAACACCGACTACTGCTATGCATACAGCAATAAAACACAGCATTATTTTAGCTTCAACATTATCGTAACCAGACCTGAACACTTCACTCCAACATGCAGGTTTCAGCCTCACAGAAATCCATTTGAAGTGTAGATCACATCCTTGGATTACTCGGTTTCGATGTGGTGCAATAGTTCAAACAGATTGCGCATATTTTGGTTTGGGCATGTTTAAATGAAACCATTTAAAACACTGAATGTGACAGAACTCAATGACGAGAGTATTTTATCATTCGGCGAGTCCATTGATTTTTTTTCAATTTATGTGTGGTGTTGTTCTCATGCATATACAAATCTTGTCTTCAGTCATTTTACTTACAGGCATTTCTGGTTATAAATATTTGGTGTTTTGGATTTTAAAAATACATTGGTCCTCGGACCGCTTGTGTCGCCTGCCTTCGCGGTTAGTGAATGGCCTTTGACCTTGATATGTGACCTTGGACCTCATCAACATATGAGGGATCCCATGTTGCACTTATGACTCAAGTTTGGTTCCAATTGAACTAATTTTACATTTTCAGCCTATTTTACAACTTGACCTCACATGACCTTTGACCTTGGTATGACCTTTGACCAAATGAACAAATGAGGGATCGTATGTTGCACCTATGATTCAAGTTTGATTCCAATTGAACTTCAACTTTTCAAATGAGGTCAATTTTACATTTTCAGCCTATTTTACAACTTGACCTCACATGACCTTTTACCGTGGCATGTGACCTCTGACCTCATCAACAAATGGGGGATGCCATGTTGCACCTGTGACCCAAATTTGGTTTAAATCCATCAAAGTATGAGGATATTACAGGCAAATGTTAACCCTTTTTCACAACAGACATCAATAACAACAACAACAGACATCAACAACAGTAACAGTGGACAAAATGATCCCTATGTGTCTTCTATAGGGCAGGCAACACAAAGATGACATTTATGAATTATGTTAAGTTTTAAATGCACACACATCCACCCATAGATGCACAGATACATACACGCATACATTCATGTTGTGTGTATGGTACACTCAAGTTTATTTGTTTTTATGTCAAAATGAGGACTTTGTCCACATTTTTAGTTGTGGAGGCAGTTCTCTAAGTGATTGAGTTTCTTTGCTACCAGCCAGTATGGGCCCTACAGCAACTGCATGTTCTTTTCAGGGACAGCTTTCAAGACATTCTCAGATATGCTAACAGGAAAATTGTAATATTTTCCAAGCAAACAAAACAAAATTCAAATAAAATATTCAAATGAAAAAAAACAGGGAAAATATTCATGAAAAAAATCAAAACATTTTTTTTTTAGAGGGACAGGAGGACATTTTTGAGGCTACATGTTTCTCTCCATTTGCACTTGATCCATTGTATAACACCTACCAGAGGCTGTCTTGATTCAATCCCACATGCACTAGTTTTAGGAATTTTCACATTTCACCTCAACAAGGTAATGTGAATTCCTTAAAAAATCATATCTTAAACATAAAAACCCTGGCTTTTTTACAAACTCCTTTTATCCCAATGGTGTTTTACTAGGATTTTTTTTCATGATCATGAAATGTCTTGTGGTACTTAAAGGGGATAGCAGCGACAATGCGAGAAAATCGAAAAAAAGTGGAATACATGTTTAACTTATAATCAGGGATAAGTGTGTACATTCCATATAACTGCCTTAATAGGAATGAACAACCCACCAATAGTGAAAACACGAAGTATTTCGAAATTTGTCGTAAAGTCCTCCCGCAAATGGACATACAGCGACGGCGTCTCAAAAATCTGCACTAACAGCTTATTGTAGTTTACCCAGTGCAGAATGAACAAAGATCTAATGTTTTGTGTTTGAGATCAACTGTATTGATCATGGTGCACACTATCACGCTGAAATATTTTATATTCAACCGTTAAAGGCCTTTTTTTTTTGATCTCACGTGGGAATTTTTGATACGCACTTATAAGAAATGACATAAGCAGATAAAAAGTAACTGCCTGCCTTTAATCCACGGATTTCAAGCCAACTACTTGCAAGGTATTTTCGCATATCCATACCAGTACCAAAAATATAAAAATATGAATTTTGATGATTTTCGATGTGTCGGATTAGCAAATCGCTGCTAATCCCGTTAACTCTTGACACTTTTTATCCCTAAGTACCTACATAATATGTTTTGGGTACCGTACAGTATCTGCACATTGCAATGCTGTGGGATTGATTCAAAACGCCCTTTGAAAACCCTACTAAGAATGTTTCAAAGGTGTATTGACAAACAAGTAAAAAAAACTCAAAACTATGTTTTGAACCAGGGCCGTACGCAGTGGCGGCGCCACGGGGGGCAAAATTTTTTTTCTTGCCCCACCCCCCCCCCGCAGTTTGGCCCACCTGGCCGACAGCAATGGGGTCTTTTTGGCAAAGTGCAGCGCTTTTGGGACCAAAATCAACCAAATTTTGACAAAAATCAGCAAATTTGGGGCCAAAATTGGTTTAAATAAAAATCTCCAAAATTTCTGATATTTTGGGGCCCCCCCCCAAATTTAACTTTGCCCCCCCCCCCCCCCCCCCCCCCCGAGAAAATGGCTGGTGCCGCCACTGTGGCCGTAGCAGGAATTTATTTGAGGGTGCAGACTTCGAAAAGTGGGACCTTTTTTCTCGTAAAAAAAAGGGCCTTTTTTGCTAAAGGTGAACGCTAAACCCCTAAAAAAAACAATCCTTTGGTACTTTTGAACATTTAATCACCAAACGTGGACTTTCCATGTCAAATGGTCTAATGCCCTGCATCGTAACAGCCCATCCCCAGAAAACGCATTGCTTTGACTTTCTGTTTGTACAACAAAAAATAGTACTCATTATCCTGATGCTTTCATGTTCCAAGCAGCTAACGATACAACAAATTCCTCCTATTGAAGAAACCCAACAATGCCCTTCATATGCCTGTTACATGTGACCTTAAAGTGACAGTAGGACATTTTTGAGGATATGAATTTCTATCAAAATTTGCCTGGAATGGTTGTGAATGACCTACCGAGAACTTTCAAAAGTTTAATGGACAAACAAGTACAAAAGAACAAAAAAACCGCAAAACCAAACCTTGTTTTAAAAAACTCTGCCTGCTATCCTATCGTCCCTAAAGAAAACCTGCTTTGAATTTCTGTCATGCATACAGAATTCTAATCATCATCTATGACATTAAGATTGCAATTTGGCTTATTCACTTCAGGTGTGATCTAATCATACATTGGTAAGCATTCCAAAAAAATTGTGGTTGGGGGCAATTCTTTCTGGAAATGTCCTCATGTCTCTTAAAGGTGCACAAGAGATTGCAAGTAATCCAAGATTTTCTGTGATATGTATTGATGCCAATAGATTGGGAGCAGGTGCCACATGCACAATGCTGTGGATTTTCTTCTTGCATTTAGCTCTGACAACCTCCATGCACACGTGCAGGTAAGGGCAGAACAAAGTTAGTCAATTTTAGCTCCTGGGACACATAGTAATACCAAATAGAATGTGTTATATTTGATATTTTGATGATATTGTATGAATGACATCGCAGTACAACTAAGTTAAATTATATTGTTAATACGTGTGTGCATGCAACATTGATTTTGTGCATATAAAATTTTTGTTCCACATGCACCGGTGCATGTAAAATTTTCTAAATCGAGCACTGTTGGACACTCAATAGATTCTGTACCTTTATTTTTTTACAGAAGTTAAAATGAAAACAAAAGGTGATTTTATATGCTTATATTTCAATAGAAAACATAGGCTGAATTTCGTATTTGCTCCTATACGAAATTAGAAATTTCACAATTTTTGTACCAAAGAAACAGTTCTCAGCTTAATCCTTTCAGATGGAAATGTCTTTGATAGGAAGCTTTACAGCTGTGCAAAAATCAGAATTTTCACATTTTTTAGGAGTACCTGTTATTTGAAATCTCTTGTTGCACCTTTAAAATATATTTATACTACCGGTCCTTAAAAAAATAGCCACATCTTTTGACACAAAGGTGAGCAAGCTTGTTACTGTTGTCAGTCAACCTGCTCCCCCCCCCCATCAACAACAGTACACCCTTATCCAATATCAGGATAACTACAACCTCTCTATCTTACAAAAACGCTTTCTACACATTCAAAGATATACAGTACAAAAGTGCAAATGTATTTCATACCATGGAACTATATAAGAGGAGGAAGTGAATCGCGTGTATTATGGAATAGTCCAAGCCCGTAACCGCTTTCTCTCACACTCAGCGCGCCATGGTCATTGTTGCGCAAGCACACGCGCGTCGTCACTGTTGGTGCGCAAGCACACGCATATAAAAATCTGCGCGTCACGCGTTATGTTATCAGTGTTGCATTTCCCCAGTGTTCCATTGTCTGATCGGCCGATTTTTCTGCAATAATTATGCGAAAAATCAATCGATGGAAGAAACCATGCATCTAAAAAGATTCCTGCATTCCTAATGCACAAAAAGTCTCCCGATGACCCCTGTTAATTTTGCTTAGGAAAAGAGATATTTGAGTCCGAGTGATAGCATGTGGCATCAGTTGTTATTGTTGTTTTCACTCGCTAAAGTATGACAAACGTAAAATACCGCGTGCTCATAAATATGCATTAAGGATTTTCCAAATACGACGATACATAAACCAAATATGGTGGTGCCCAAAACTATGATAATGAAGTGCGTATGCTCATTATAATACTTTTGGGCACCTCGATTTTGGTTACGCTGTTTTGGTAGAATCTTCGGGTCTGGGTTATATTTACGTCGTTGATTCATACCCACATACATCAGGAACAATTTTTAACCAATTTGGCACGGTAACACTCTCGTTCAATTATGTTCAATATTATGTTTATGTTCATGATGTTTTTCACTTCACCCAAATTGTAGCTTTTAATACTTAAGTACTAATTCCCACATGCAATCTGGATTATAATAAGGCAATCGGAAATGAGAGCCGTGGGTGGACAATGTAAACCTACAATACCATCTCGCACTTTATACAGTATAATTATATCAACACCCACATATATAGCTACATAGAAAATAAAACCATCCATGTTATAGAACTAATTGCATATGCAAAATAATCTCTCTCTCTCGTGCTCTCTCTCTCGCCGGCAAATTGTATAACTCTTATGTAATTGTTAGTTGGTGATTTGAAAATGGAAACCACATTCTCTTTAAATCTTTACTCATCTTTTGTCATTACACATAACTCAGTGTTATGGATTTGAGGATGCTGAAACAGTTTTTTCCTTTGTAATTTTCTCAAATCTTTTACATGTTTTGAAGTAATTCAATATGAGCCTCCAAGCTAAATGAATACAAAGTATGTATGTAATTTAAACTGTACTCACAGGTCCATTACGAGATACACATGTGTCTTGTTGTCGTATATCTCACGCAGCTCCACTATATTGGGGTGCTTGATTCTGAAAAGTAACAAATATCACATATCATGTTAGTCCTAAGCATGAAGCATGACTTCACGGGTTTTAGAAGTGTCTTTATTAATGATAACTAGTAGAATAGGACACAAAAAATATCATAGCGAGACAGCTTTGCTAACTATTTTGATTAAGTTATTCCACTCGTGTACATGATGTGCAAATTTTCAGAAATTCATTTTGGGCAAATACGATTTTCCCAATGGAGAATTCTCTATGGAGAATGGAAAATAGAGGGGGCTATAACATATATTAGGATTTAAGGCCCAATGGCAATGAGTCTCGCAACAGATTTTTAGATTATTACATGGGTATTTTCCTTATAAGTTTTATGGGCAGTGTTGCCAAAAAAGGCATGGGACCAGAGGGCAAAAAAGTAGCCCAATTTTTACCTTAGCAATTGGTTTCTATGGAACAAAAAATCACCGCCAGCACTCTCTGAAAATAGCACTTGAGGAAGCAATTTTGACATTCAACAAAAGTAGCCAATTGGGAGGGGAAAAGAGTGGTGGTTGGCAACACTGCTTATGGGGACATTTTTTTACTTGTGGGGACACTTTAAAAAATTCCTTCATCATGGCCTCCGTCAGTCGCAAGCGACTATGGGATAAAGCGCCCACAATGAGTCACAGGTTAGGTGATACCAGCGACGTCTGTGCTGAAGAGGCCAATCCTAGATGTGTCCGTCTCTGCCCAGTTGCTACATATATGGGATGGTCACAGCTTTGACTATCCAAGGGACTGTGGCATCCTTTCTTTTAGTTCGCTGCTTCTCAAACTGGCTTATGATCTTTGTTCTCCAAGCTCAGGTGTTGGCTTCATTTGCACTGTTCTCCGCCAAAGGTGACGATTGTCAGCAGTTTCTCCCAGCACCCAATGTCAAGGTTCAGGTACACATATCAACTCTTATAGCAAATATCCTTGTAGCGGAGCCTGGGTCGACCAACTTTCCTCTTGCCAGATGTAAGCTCAGCATACATGATACCTTTCGGTAGACGGCCATCCTCCATCCTCAATTCGACGGACATGGCCCAGCATCGTAGTCTGCGTTGTCTAAGAAATGTATAGATTTTTGGGTGGGGGAGTCCAATTCGAGTCAGAGCTCTGAATTTGGCACCATGTCCTTCCAAGTGACACCAAGAATGCGTCTAATACAGCGCAATGGAAGCTGCTATTCGTCCCTGCCTAGGTAGTAGTCACATGTCTACTACCATACAGTAATGTGCTGATGATGCAGGCGCACTGCCTTTGTCTTAATGGACAGCTTCGGATTTTCCCACACACCCGTTGTAAGCCCGGGCAAGAATAGCTGCAGCTTACCATGCGTTTGCCCGATTTTCTCTCTGCATCGAGGACAGAACGTCACTGAAATGGGTGGAACCCTAGGTAATGTGAAGTCCTGAACAACCTCATGTGTGTAATTGTCGATTGTGATGACAAGTGGTTCGTGCGCATCTTGGGCAGGGACATTAGTCCTTCTTCAAACTGACGACAAGTCCAAAGTCCTTACAAGCCTGTGAGAAGCGATTTTTGAGCAGCTGAAGTTCCTGCTGGGAATGTGAAAGAAGTAATGGCAGATCCATCATCAAACAACATGTCACGAAACACTATCGACGAAACCTTTGGATTAGCCCTAAGGCGTTGCAGGATTGAAGAGCCGACATCAGGACCTGGTGTGCATGTTAGAGGCCTTCTGTGGCTTTGTACCGAAGGCTCATGCTTAAGAAATAATGAACAAGAATATCCCAAAGGCGTGGGTGCCAAAACACAACCTTGCTTAACACCACTGCGAATGTCAAACGGATCTGATAGGCTTTGACGTCAAACTGTAACCGTTGCTTCAGTCAGGTGTGGAAAGATCTGGTGATGCTCAGAAGCCTTGGTGGAAAGCAATCTTCTGGAGGATTGGGAACAGTCCATTCCTGATAACCAGGTCAAAGGCTTTAGTCAGGTCTATGAAAGCAATGTATAGTAGCTTCTGTGTTCTCTGAACTTTCTCCTGTAGTTGGAGTATGGAGAAGATCATATTGATCGTAGATCTGCCAGGCACAAAATCCGCACTGAGACTCAGGATACACCCTTGAAGGACTTGAAGACGCATCAACGCAACACGCGCAAAAACTTTGTCCGACAATACTAAGGAGGGAAATACCCCTGTACTTGTTGCAATCACGTCTTTCACCTTTGTTCTTGTAGAGGTGATTATCTTGGTGCGCGCATGCCCTGGTTCATTTTGACATTCTATTAAGTAAAAAAAAAACAAACAACCTTAGGTGACAAAATAGAAAACCCTGTTTAGCGGGCCCGACCGACCCGGATTTTTCAGCTTTGCAGATTTTTTTTTTTTAGTGTTTCCAAAAATATGTAAAATATCACTGTTTTTTAGCCCAAAGTGATCAATTTTGGCAAATATTTTTAGAAAATTGTTGTAAAATTTATCATTTTTTCCCTTTGATTTTTCAGATTTTGGGGCTATTTTAGGGCCAGATTTTGAGGCATCCAAAAAGAAAAAAATTAAGAAAATTCCGCCCCTAACGACCGATCCTCTACTCGAGAAGTGTCCGCTCGCGTGTCCCTCGCCCCGTAAAACAGGGTTGTCTTTTTTCGTACCTTATGAGGAACAGTTTTTCCCTTGTGGGGACATTTACAAAATAAAATCCCCACAATGAATATGCATTAGGTCTTAGAGACAGCCTGCATTGGGATTTATTCCATTAAAGACAGCCATGTCACCCAAAGACAGTTTCAAACAGTTGTGCTAAAAATGGTTCATTTTGAAGACGCTAATCAGGCAAAAAAAAGGCTTCGGGATTTTTTTCTTGTCAGGGAATTAAAAAATCCAATTCCCCCGCACAACAATTGCATTAGTCTTTGGCGACAGCCTGCCACCCTAATTAACATATAAGCCATATATTTTATTGGGTTTATTCTGTTAAAGATGCCACCTCACCCAAATAAGTTTAAAAAAAACAGTTGTCTAAAAAAAAATGTTCATTTTAAACACGATAAGTAAAAAAAATACTTATATAGTAGTGGCAAAAAAGTGCGTGTGTGTGGTGTATGTGTGCAGTGATATTCTGTACACAGTAAAAATTGATGTAATTTCTTTTATTACTTTTTACAATAATAATGATCAAATTACTATTATGGAAGAGTAAGGGGATGAATTTAGTATTCTGGCCCACCACTCTTAAATCCGGCAGCCTTTAAACATGCGGTTATTCCGTTTAATACGTTGCCGAATTCGTAGCCTGTGCTGTGGCAGAATACTAAAATTCTTTCCGATAAATACAATGTCTACTTGAAATGTGATCAGTTTAGAAGAGAAACGTTGTCATAACTATATTTTCGCTTCCCAGGTTTTCATGAGCATCGTGGCATGCCTCTGGTCAGGTCGGCCAATGGTGGGTGTGTGTGTGAATTCCTCATAAATGTTCCATGTTTGTAGGTATACATATATGTGTGAATTTAGTTTGTATTACCAGCCTAATGCTAGATTCAATCAAAACATAGGCCTAACTTGGCAAGGTGTAGTTTGAAATTAGTTTTTGCCATTTTTTTCTAGGCTTCGTTCATGAGATCGGTAGATAGGGAGGACTTTTTTTTCATATTTAGATTCAGATATTGATAGCTTAAAATGGTCCAAGCAGAACTTAATTCCGATGTGTTGGTGTTCTATACTAGGGGCTAGGTATGTTATTATACCTATCCTTGTTGCATTGATCCAAATTTATTATTTCTTTGAGACTTTTTTGATTTTCTGATTAAGAGCAAATACTGATAAGCGCCTTTAAATGGGCACGTAATGTTTGCTGATTAAAATTGGATGCCATAATATAGAAGCAAGCTCTGACAGTGAATATTGATTCTGGCGTCCAATAAATCCTACTTGGATTGCGTTCAGAGTGTTCTGACTCACTGTATGTGGCTGTTTTGATCAAGTGGTGCTCTGTCCATATTTGGTATTATATTTTGTAGAATACCTACTTTCACAATATTGCTGAAATGAAGGACAATTGATTTGCAGATACTTGGTAGGAAAATCATTATTTTTAAAGTTAAAATAATTATCTTTCCACCTTTTTTCACATCTTCACACTAGAAGTAACCTTGTTTTTTAAATCAAACAGATTCATCTTCAGTGTTCTTTAGATACTGTATGACTTTGCCGTTTGGTTTGCCCTTCTGCAAGTAACGTCCTGTGTGCACACAAAATAGTACTGAAGCTACTAACGGAAAAACCCTTTCTAGTTGTAGAACCCTCTACCACACAGGGTCGCTAAGCGGTGATGAAAACACAGTGCTGACTGAAAATTATCACTAACCTCTTCAACCCATATCCGTGGACCCTCCGAATCTGTAGGAAAAACGTCTCAAATCTCCACCCGGTCGGGGGAAGTACTCCCTCCACAAACATTAGTCAAACACATGGTTCTGGTAACTCGCACTGTCTCTCGACGTGGCGTATGTGCGTAAGAGACCCTTAGCCAGACCAATCAGTGCGACGCCTTATTTTTGCGCAGGATTTTAAAACGGCCCTTGGAACTGGCGGCTGTTGCAACCACCTGGGGGTGGTCGCACCTCAATTGTTTTTTTGGAGGCTCAGGCAGGTGTTCGGCCTCTCAAGTCCCGATTTCTTCCTTCGTTTGAATGTTTTATTTGACTTATGATGATGCATTTTTATTGCAACTCTAATCAAATATCAGTAGTGTTATGTATATTATTTATTATCAGTCAAATATCCGGATTTATTTCTCATATTACTAAACGGTCCAAAAGTCATTGTTAAATTTTGCTAGTTTTCACTCCACTATTGAATAAAGATCTCCCATTTAATTTTATTTGCATTTCAATACCCTGCGCCTCATGCACTTAAATGAAGCTTGATGAAGACAATATTATCATTGCTCGTATCGTCAAATCCTTAGATATCTATATACTAAAGACGATCTGTCTGTCTGTCTGTCCGGCTATGCATTTTTCGTTATCCTTTGACATATGGGCTAATGCGGGGGGGGGGGGGAAGCACTCACATATGACATGGATATGGTGTTAGGTCTTTCTTCCAAGTCCCAGGGCTGCGGTTGACGAAAAAAATGTGGCCTTTGGGTGAGATATATCCAAAAATAGCCACAAAAGTTTTTTCCTCCCGAGTGAAGAAATATGAAAATTTTTTCCCTGGGTGTGTTTTTGCAAAATTTTCTAAAAAATAGAGGTCTTTTGGTGTGTTAAAATAGGGGTCCTTAGGGTACAGTGGTAAAATTTTCACAAAATATGGGGACTTTGGGTGAAATTAAAAATTGGGGTATTTGTGTGACAACGATACAGAAAATGGGATCTAACCCCTTGCATCACGCGTCGCTTCCAAATGGGAGTGCCGGGGGGGGGGGGTGGCTAATGGGTCTAATATTTAGCAATAGGTAGGGAGAGGGGGAGAAAGACCATCCTGACGTTTTGTTATTAGGGTGTTAGAGTGATCCCCAAGGGTCAAAGGTCATCAGAGGTCCAATTTACGTAGACTACTGACCGGAGCGCAGAACAAATCTGTGGTCAAAGGTCATCACATAGGTCGAAGGCACACATGGGGAGTCTTGAGATGCACTAGTTGGTATCTATTTTCGGTAAAGTTACCCTAGAAAGCAATGCCTGACACCCGGGAGGGGTGATGGTAGGGGGAGAATTCCCTGAGGGCACGCTTTTACTGGCGCAGCGGGCTGACCAGCCATTAATCCTGCTACACCAGCTATGGAAGCTTGTTTAGGAAGGATTTAAGAAACGGGAAGTAGGTCCATACACAGCATTTCTTGTGGGTCGTGACTTTGAAAAATTGTTTAACCTTTTGGGAAGAAATCCGTGCACATATTTTCCCGTTAAAGTCAGTCTAACCTCCGCGGGTACTTTTTGAACTCATTATACCAACACTTCACCGTTTTCCGAATTTTCTCCAAATCTAACCTTTAATCGAAAAATCAGGAAATTGGACAGTCTTCGTCTTCCCTCCCCTTTTGTGGGATCGGGTGCGAATAACACCCAATGGCGTTCGCTTTCTCTGCGCCTGGGCTAGGGAAGGAGAAGGAAAACATTGAATAAAAAGAAAATAAGAAAACTGTAAAAGAGAATAAGATCTCTGAGGACGACAGTCTCTGTATCTAGGATAATATCTGCCAAAGTTTTCAGGAGAACATATCTCTTGTCCTCCATCTTTTGCATTTGAAGAGTATGTTAACGTAATGTTTTTGATTGGGAGAGATTTTCGCCGAATGCACCATTTTCAATGGACATTGTAAGGCACGGCAGGGCCATCCAGGATTTTTTTGGGGGTGTGCAGGGCTTAGAAAAATTAGACCATTTTGGTAAAAGTTGATCTAAAATGCTCCTTTTTTAACTTTGTGAACATCTCATCACCCAAAAGTGGAGTTTCTAGTCGAATTCTAAAATTAGGATCTTTTTTATTTACAAAATCAGCAAAGTGGCCCCCCTTCGTAGGGCCTGTGGTTTTGGGGTACCGGAGGGACAGGGCTTTCTCTTTGGTCCAGATGCCTCCCGTCACAAACAGTGAGGACGGTTGTTTATCTGATTAGAGTATAATTATTCATTTTTAAACACGCAGCCTATTCGCTGCAAATGATTGTGTAATATGTCGTTATTTTGGAATTATGAGTTCCAAGTTTTGTTTGATTTTAAATAGTCAACATGAAAAGAAATCACAATAAACGCAAAACGATAGAACCATCATTTCACAGTAAAAGTGATAGGAAGTAATGGCATGAAAAAGAAACATCAGGGTTATATGTGGATTGACCCTTTAACTTTTTAGGAAAATACAAGTATAAATTATTTTAAAAAAGGTTTTTATCTTTTTTTAAAACATACAAATTTTTAATTACCTGTTCACACGGAGATTTACGGGTCAAGTTGGGATGGACACGCGATCTGTAACCTTGAAATTGAGATGTATTGGGAAGATTGCGTCAGACAGCTGTAAATCGCTGGGAATAATTCATGTTTTCTGGAAAATGGACACCACGGGACTTTGGTCAAATAAATGGTAGCTTGTTATGTGTAGCACCTGCAGTTTCATGAGTAGTAGGCCCTATTTATTTTCAGAGATCAGCCCATCCTCAATAAGGAAATACTACAACCAACCACCAGATGGCGTAACCAGAACCTTTGCCAATTGGGGGGTGGGGGCTGAAGGAGTCCAATGCTTTTTTTGAGGGGGCCATTTGGCTCCTTCCTCCACTAGACACTGTCAAAAAGTCCGTCATTTGGGGGGGCTGAGGGGGTGGCAAGGTTCTCCCCCCCCCCTTTTAAGCCCCCCCCCCCCGCTGGTTAACCCACTGTCAACCAACAAACAAAAAAAACGAGGAAGAAATCACAAGGAACAATTTCTGATTTCTTAGGCTTCTCCTTCCCCCTGTTTTATTTTAGTGCTATTGTTTATTTTCCATACTTGCGCACTCTGATAAAGTAGCGGCGGTCGCGTAATCGATATCTGATACCTATGTCGCGTGCCAGTGATACGGCAATTGATACCACCTTGTTGTGTTCGTATCTGTGGTCCCCAGATTAGCATTCAAAATCAACTGTGATTGCGCACGTTAATGCCGTCACGTTACTTGTGAATCAATACTGCTGGAGACAGTTTTCCTACAGATTCGTAAGTCTCGGCGGGCTACTCCCTAACTAGTGTTAATTCCAAGAGCCCCTGTGCAATTTGGACAAGATTGTTGGCAGGGCTGCTGTCCGGGGGTTGTAAGCTGAAAAGTCACTAGTTTTTAGTTTAGCCCCGAGTCTATCATTATATTTTAACCAGTGGCGCTCTAAAACCCAGAGACAGAGCCAAGACGAGGGTTCCAGTCTACTCCGTTAGTAGAAGTTTTTTTCCAATTCTTTTGAATCTATATAATAAGCTTTTAATATGCTGTTATTTTCACATTCTGAATTTTCACGATTTTTTGGGGTAAATTGGCATGTGTTCATCTTTGTGGAAATTTATTCTCAAGTATGAGGTAACCTATTACATATATTCATATTTTCGATTTTCCATGTGTCTTCATGAAATTTGGTAAAATAAACCTTCATAAAACTTTACATCAGTCTTCAATACAATTTTTGCACTGTTGTCACATGAGTTTATAGTGACAAAAGTACTGAAATTGCAAGATTTAGGGTAGTTCTGTTCATTTGGGTACTTTTTGGTCACTATAAACACATTTGAAAACCAGTGTAGAAATTGGATTGGAAGAAATGCATTTTGGGAAGAGCACTATAACCACCGTCTTTTAAAATCCATCTGGGAAAACAGTTCCCGGCTTGAAAGAAATGCTGTCCTGCGTCCGCTAATTTCAAGTGCATGGCTGCAGCCTGTCAAGAATTTCTTAAAGCAATATTAGCACCTTTTTTTGAAGAGCGCCCCCAATTTTTCAAAAAAAAAATTAGACTTTTTACCACGGTTTCATGGTAACTTGCTATAAACCATACCTGTGATGGTAAGGCTCGAAAATGTCTGTCTCACAAATAAGGAATTTTGTTAATTAATTAATTGTATCAGATCCCCGATAATGTCAACGCTGCCCTGGCAACGGCCCTCAATGTTAAATAGGCCCGGGAATAGCGCCTGTACATGTCTACTCTCATCCATAAGTTGTTTATTGGTTCAGGGCAATCAAGTTAGAGATTATCTTCTCTCGAGGTGGGCACTATTTTCTCATGGGCACGGACATAACTAGCATTTCAGCTCTGCATTAATTTCCAATCTGGGAATCCAAATTCTAATTACAAAATCGCGTACTTTATGATAAATACAACATTTTTTTTTTAGCATTCTCGTTCGCAGTTATAGTTTCCTACAGCCATCACCAACGTAACTGTGCCAAAATTCAAATTTTTAAAATGGGAGGCGTGTTCAAAAAATTGTGCCATTATTGCTGAATGTCTATGCTAGTTCATGTTCGGATGGAAATCCGAGTAGCCCGTCGTAGTGTATGGCCTACAGCAGCATACTTGTTGGAACACCTGTTAGCGTTAAAATTGGCTCACCAAAAGCTATTGATAGATTTTTGGCACTTCCTAATTTTCTCTCAATATATTGTAAATATTGTATTTTCAAATTTGGGTTTATTGTTCCTCGAACCATGATTACTTGCAATCACACAGCAACCTCGTACAGTGGTGTTATTTGGAAACTTCCCCCAGAAAAAAAATGCAATTAGTATTTCAGAAGCACTGCAGTCACTGCATTGTGTTAAATAATCCAGTTGAATCTCTTTGACAATTCCATATGATTTTACAGAGACATGAGATTTCCAAGAAGAAGCGCCCCAATTTTTCTCGAACCCCTTTTTTTTTACATATTTGGAATGCTTACCACTGTAATTAAATCACACTGAAGTGAATAAGCCGAAAACGCCTCTTATTAATAGTTGATGATTAGTAGTTTCTGTCGTGCACACCGAAGTCAAAGCATGGTTTCCTAATTGGGAACGATTACGATAGCAGGCAAGTTCAAACAAGGTTTTGCGGTTTTCTTTTGGCACCTGTTGTCCAATAAACCTTTCATCACATCGACTGCAGTCGACCATCATCATCATTACTCAGACATAATCATGCTAGATTTCAGCTTTGCGTCCTCCATGAGACATCAAGCAATCAATAAACCTTGAAACGTTCCTCGGTAGTGGCTACAAAAACCGATCACGGAAATTTGAGAGAAGATGCGTATCCTAAAAAAATCTCCGTCCTTCACTTTAATGTCGATGCTAGTTCATGTTCCGCGATGAAATTCTGAGTAGCCCCGCCGTATTGTAATGGCCTTCAGCACATATTTGTTTGGAACATATGTTAGGTTCGAATTGGCTCCCAAAAGCTAATTGATAGATTTTCGGCACTTTCTGATTTTATCTCAAATATATTGTAATAATGTATTTTCAAATTTGTTTATTGTTCCTCGAACAATTGATACAATCACATGCACCTGGTACATTATTGTGTTGACTTGGAAACATTCCCAGAAAAAAAATGCAATTAGTATTGCCGAAGCACTGCAGACACTGAAATTGTGTTAAAATAATCCAGATGAATCTCTTTGTCAATTCCATATGATTTAATACACACAACAGTTAAAAGGGCATTTTGTGATCCACAGCCTCGTGTCCCCCAACTTAGGTAAAAAAATGTTGAGATTTTTTGTATCATCTGAATCGTTCGGCTAAGTATAGTATGTACCCAATCTTACGTGCAAATTTGATCGTCTCTGCAAAAAATCGCAATTTTGTATTTTCTGTCTACGGGAGTCTGTAATATAAACATTTGCTCTAACACCAAAACGCAAGATCAGAATCAACTGAAATTTTGGGAATAAGCTTTTCTCAAAGATATCTAGCGAAAACATGAACAAAACATTAGATGCTAGAATCACAAAATGCACCTTTACATTTAGATGATAGCAACACTGATTTAAGCCTTGTAACCAAACAAGAATCTGTGATATTGTTATATAAAACAAACATTGCCTACCTATATTCATGCATTATTTTAAAAAAAACCTGAATACCCTGATCAAAGTTTGACAGTTCAATTTCACACTGCAAGAGAGATCGATTAGAATTCAACCTTGTAATATATTTTACTACCACCCTCATTAGTAGTCAATATTATCTAAATCACTATATGTACCAAATTGAACAAAACAAAATTAACTACAAGTTATAAAACATTTTATATTAACTTCAGCATATAATTGCATAAACGTCCCAGATGCACCATGCTACAGCTCTCCAAACTGCATAGCTGATGCAAAGAGAAATGATCAAAACCCCAACTGAGTTAAATGACTCACAGCAAACCCCAACTGATCAGTTCTGGACAATTCATATCAAATCCATGTGCACTGAAGTTGCAGCCTGCCCAGCTTGCTAAGCAGGTCAAGTCCATGGCCCATCATCAGACCAATCCATCTACTAGATAAATCCAATTTGCTGACAATTGCTCCATTCACTGCTATAATTAGACAAGTTTGTTATTTTCCTAGCAGATTGTTATAAGTACAAAATTGACTATAATCACGGAATGACTTTGCATGGGACAACTATGCTGTTCCCATACCGGATGGGTTACTTTTTTTTCTTATCCTGAGGGGTTATTTGAAGTTGCATTGAAGATTTCAATAAATAAACATTTCTTGTATTTTAATTAAAGGCTGACTCTGAGATTTCAAACATTATTTTTTGTGTGTGTGTGTATGAAGCTTACTAGAAAAATAGTCACCGGAAATGCTCAATTCCAAAGTTTGAGATGAATCAGTAAACACATATACACTATAACAGTGCCATAGGATACTGTGTATATGTGATTTTCTATATGAAAGATTTCAATTTGAATTTAGATATTTCACAAAGTGATTAGTTTATGGACAAGCATTATGTATATGCAAAAAACAAGATTTGTTTGAAAATTGAGGGCGCCCTACTCGGGAAATTTGAGTCAACCGTTAAAGATAGTTATCTAAACTACTTAATTCCAAAGTTTAAGATGAATTGGATTTCTGTTTTGATGCACCACCAAATTAGGCAGGAGTTATTTGCTTTTTATGATTCTGCGACATTACAATTCCTTTTCATGGTTTTGGACCCCTTTTCTATTTTTCAACAATCTACAGGTTTTTGATCATAACTTTTTAGCTATAAGTGCTATAACTACCAAATTTGGATGATATCTTGCTAAGCATAATGTACCCATGCTCTC
>JAMKCH010045345.1:0-12597 GCA_023653785.1 Ophioderma brevispina | reverse complement strand
ACCACTTCCGGTAAAATCTGGGGTCCCTGGGGACGAGGCTATTAGCGATCGGGCCATGGACCTTTAATAAGTTGATACTGATTGTAACATCTGGAGGTAATATCAGTGTCTAGACTTTCAATTATACAGGATCTCCCAAAGGTATTGTAGAGAGTGCCTTTGTGAAAGTATATTTTAAAATACATGTGCGTGCTTATCACCAACCTTTCATAAACTATTGCTATTTCATTTAATTCAGAGGAATGAAACGTGCAAGTTTTACATCCGTTTGTTATTATAAGATGGCAAAACGTTTTAAGTAATAGATTTTGTTAAATGTAACTAATGTATAAAGAAAGGAATGTCTCTCACATGGTTTACTAACCCATGATCTGTTTCAGTCACGTTCGAATTCGAATGAACATTTTTGTCAAGTCTTTTTCTCTGTATTAAAAGGTATGGGTAAAACTTTATCAAGTGGTTCCTTATTCTCTACTTTCTCAATAAATAAATGATTATGCCATTGAGTTTTATTGGGTTACAAATTGGTAAGATGGAAAGAAGGAAGAGGATGTGCCATTTACACCTGTAAGGAAAAAAGTAAATAATTGCAATGTAATATATATGCAGTTAAACAGTGGCGTGACGTGCAGCTACGTGCCCACCTCCCCATTTTGTTTGCCATTCGGGGGAAAGAGCCAATCACGAGAATCACATTATTATTAAAGCCTACATTTAGGTCAGCACTTGCTTCAAACGTATATTTACCTTTCATTCGGGAAAAATTATTATGTTTCCCCCACTCAATAGACCATGCGCACGCCACTGCAGTTTAATGGAAAGACACGAATACACTGTTGCTCATAAAGTTGGAATAATTTTTTCCGACCCAAACTTAAAACATATTTCTTTTTGAACGCCTCAGTAATCATATTAGAGTAGATGAATGATTAAATAATGAGTCCCCACTACCAGATGAAGTGAATCCGTGCATAATTTTGAATTACGTAACAATGCCGTTTGTTGGGAGCTATAAAATGCCAGACGTCTGTTGTTTGTTCCGTTTCCCTGCTGCTAGCCTGTCTACAACGATCCCACTTTTTTTCAGAGTTGGTTGTTACCTTTACAACAAAAACTGACACACAGGTTCCCTAGGCTATGCCTCGTCCAACGGCATTGTCAATCCGCCGAAGAGTGCTTGCACTCCGACGGGAAGGGTACAAACAAGCCAAAGTCGCTGATTTCCTCGGGATATCGCAGAGTACGGTCTGTAAAATCCTCAGTCAGACATCATTGATAGGTGGGTCATTTGAGGCCATGAAAATCTCCAGGACGACCACGATTGACTACAAGAGGAGATGATCGCCGACTGCTTAATCTGTGCCGTAGAGCCCGGAAAATGCCAACGAGCCGTCTTCGTCGTTTGTGGAGAAGACACTATGGAATCAACGTTTCCGCCAAAGTGTAAATCGGAGATTGCTTCAACATGGTTACCGAGCAAGACGAATCGCCAAAGTTCCACGCCTAACGTTCACCCGTGCTAGGGAGGCACAGAAATTAAAGATCGGACCTTGGGCGAAATGTTATCTTTATGGACGAGAGCCGCTACATCCTTGACCATCACGATGGAAGACAAAGGGTTCGTCGATTACGTGGTGAGAACCTCCTAGATGACTGTATTCAGAAATCGACTCAAGGTGGTGGCGGCTCAGTGATGGTATATGGGCCGGTATTCATTATGGAGGAAAAGCGTCGCTGGTGGTGCCAGTTGGAAAAATGCCAACGCCGTCGTGTACCTGGACATTCTGAAAAAAACAATGCCTGCCACAAGCAAGAAGGGTTTATGTAAAAAAAATTCGGCTTCAAAACGACAACGCCACGCCGTACAGGGCCGCTGTAGTGATACAATTTCTTGAGGATGATAGGATGGAGCAGATACAATGGCCTGTCCTGTTGTAAAATTTACAGAATGGTCAAATTTTGTTCCAACTGTTCGTTCATTTGGTTAATATCGTTCATTTGGTTAGTATCGTTCATTTGGTTAGTATCGTTCATTTGGTTAGTATCGTTCATTTGGTTAGTATCCTTCATTTGGTTAGTATCGTTCATTTGGTTAATTTCGCTCATTTGGTTAATATCGTTCATTTGGTTAGTATCGTTCATTTGGTTAGTATCGTTCATTTGGTTAATTTCGTTCATTTGGTTAGTATCGTTCATTTGGTTAATATCGTTCATTTGGTTAGTATCGTTCATTTGGTTAATATCGTTCATTTGGTTAGTATCGTTCATTTGGTTAATATCGTTCATTTGGTTAGTATCGTTCATTTGGTTAATTTCGTTCATTTAGTTAATATCGTTCATTTGGTTCCCTATCGTTCATTTGGTTAGTATCGTTCATTTGGGTAATATCGTTCATTTGGTTAATATCGTTCATTTGGTTAATATCGTTCATTTGGTGACACTAGACAAGAAATTGTGTACAGATTCTTAGCTTGATAGTTCAATATAAGATTTGAGTTCCCATAGACCCTATAGCCCCAGTCACATTTTACACTCTAATCTTGCAAAAAAACATCATCGACGATGCAACCAGTATATTTTCGGCTACTAGGGTGGGCTTATTTAGCCTCATAACTATCAAACTATATTACGAAAGTGGATGACTCTGACGCCATCGCTTTCTTTACTTTCCAAATCTACGCCAGGGTCCTGTAGCGGGAGGGAAATGGCATAATGCCTCACGGGGTACTATTTTTATGTACTAGAGGTTATTTTTATCTTGTTTTTTATAGGTTTAGATTATTTGGAGCCCTGACATTGAATGAGATCAAGTTGCCAGGCCAGGGTCTATCCCCCTTATGCATAATTCAGTCGATTCAAAATCAGTCATGGGGCCCGATTCCGCCAATCACCGCCGCCCACCTCATGGGCTGAGCGCGATCTGGCCTGGTCAGATTTCTTCGATTCATTGCAGGTACGTCACATTTTGGAAACCAACCAGCTACAAGAATCGCGATAATTGCTGCAAAACGGCAAGTTTTTAAGTTCATGTTATTACTTGTTAAATAATGTATTCAGGCATAAACTAGGGTCTAGCGAAGCTAGAAGAATTTGACTGTTATGAGATGAGGTAAAATGCGAGATTTTTATCCGCAATGAATGTCGTGGTAGGATGAGTGTTGATGATCTTAACGTTCTGTCATGAATTTACTCTGAGAAATCAGTTTATTTATTTTTCGTCAACTCACTCCAAATTGATTAAATCATGCTAATGTACCTGGTATAGGGTCATTTTGGTAACAGTCCCGGCTCTAAGGTCGTAAGATTTCCTGATATGAGCGGAGAGAGATCACCCAAGTAATTGTACAAAAATTAGTCAGTGGGCAGTCGCCATCGTCTCGGTCTCTGGAAGTTGCAGAAGCAGAATGCAGAAAATGCAGAGTTTTTAGTGTGTGAGTTACGATGCATCCAGTACTTGGTCCAGTTTACGATCTCCTGATCACAAGTCTAAAGTATCAATGCCATTATAGTAATAATTAGGAGTTGCTGAAAGGTGGTTTCACTCAATGTAAGCAACCAAGGGGAAAAGTATGACACACAGTGTTCAATGTGAGGAGACAGGGAGAGCATGACAGATTTTGGTACTACTCAGATGTGAGTCTGTATATTAAAATTGGTATATTTGAGGGTTGAAAAATGTGTGGATAGAGACAGTCAGTTGCCATGGTGTAGGTACTGCTTTTTATTCCTTGTGTGTAGAACAATTCTTTTAACCGTTTTGGATAGAGGGAGTAATAAATGGGGGCTAGACAAATTGGCTGTGTCTTGTTCAAGTCTTTTCAAGGTCTGAACCCTACGAAAATGATGCATCAAAATGTGCTTGCACAAGCTGCAGGAGCTTGCAGCAAGCTCGCGCAAGTTGTGCAGCAAGCACATGCATGCTTGCCAATGATTGCACACGCATGCACCAGGCAATTACATTCTTGCAGGTTTTGCAAGGCAGTGCAGGCACACTTCGCAAGCTGTGCGAACATTTGACACGAATTACACAGGTTTGCAAGCATGCGCGAACATTTGCAAGCACACAGTGTTGCAAGCGTGCACATTCGCAAGCAACCACAATTGTGCAAGCAACTTTTGCAAGCAGTATACTGTACGCATGCCTTCTGCAAGCTTTCTGCAAGCATTTTCACAAAACATGACAAGCTTGCCCGAAGTTTGACGTTGTATAATTTTGAATGCAGCTGTTGCAGTGTTGTTTACACGTGAAAGTAGGAATTGCGAAAGGTGCTAACTGCTTATATTATCAAATTATTACAATTATTAATAGATTTTTGTAAAACTTTCGGTTTTCTTAAACATATACTTTGCTAACATTGGCCCTAGGTGAAATGCTTCATATTATTCGAAGTTAAGCTTGCCATGGCCTAGCCATTTTTTTTTAAAACTTTGTTACTTGAGGCTGCTTGAGCCTGAGGAGCAAAAATAAAGATTGAATCTGAAGTTGGCTACAACTTAGACTGCAATGTGTGTACAAGTTGTTACGACTACTTACTAGATGAAACAATGCTCACATCCACAAGCAAATTCAGGCTAAAAAAAGCTGAGCTGGCAAACATTCACGTAGTCCTATTTTCATACAAGCTTCGCCTATGTGATTAACCGCGGGCTGCCTGTACAAAGTCTCCTTTCCAGCTGTGTATTTTAAATCACTGTCGTATGATGGGGGTCCGTTATATTCTGTGTAAGAGATACTTTCTAACGTATGGATGATCTAGCCAATTCAGACAGTCTTGGCTTACCTTGAATGACGGTTGATGATTTTGCAATGATTTCGAAGAAAGTGCAGAAGGTTTGGCACTAAATGATCGAGCTCAAAACTTGTTCCGTAGTACGATCATGTACAAGACAACGCAAGGGCTGAGGTGTTAAGGCAGTAACTGGACATTGCACAAATACTACAGCCACACAAATTCCATGATCATGATGATCGCAATAATGGTCGGGTCCGAGTGATCGAGTCCAGTCTCGAGTCAGAATCAGTCGACTCATGATGACATGCACGGTAAACTTATAAAAAAACACCCCAGCCATAGTATTTTATGGCATTGGCATTTACCAACGCTATCGTAATCGTACTGTATAATAGTTCAGGTGGGATGCATGAATTCAGCATTCTGTCACAATCCTTCAGAGTCATGCATGCATGTTAACACTGTGCTGTTGTAAACCGTTGAGGCTGCCGAATCATAGGGCATGATTCCCTGGGTGGTGGCACAATAATACAAAATTATTTCTAGTTAGGTGATAATATTAGCTAAAGTAGGACTGCATGCATGGCTGGGGCTGGGTAGACATGGACAAGACAGAATTTTATTTTTTAAATAATTGCCAATGCATTTGTTGATTTCTATTTTACTTGGTAAATCATAACCCATAAATCATCTGAAGCCATGGCCTGAATATGACTAGTTTTGTTACCGCAACGCTAAGGTTGTATCCTCCGGGTGTAAAACATACGTTGCGGGAAATATCCACTTAGTTCAGCGAGCACACCAAATGCACATTTCAAGAGGCAACTATACATGCAGACGTTTAATCAAACATGCCCATTTGAGCACATCACAGCGGCATTAATGTAACTAAGCACTGTGCGGTAGTACTATCCCCCCCCCCCCCCCCCCCCCCCAATGCGATTAATCCACTTTTGAAGGAAAATCAGCAATTTTCTTCGGCTCCTATCCATGCTATCGGGCTTCCCATCGCATCAGCGGCCATTCATGTTTACAAAATTTCGAGGATGCCGGGAACGGACTGACAGTGACAGGCCGCCGAAACCCTGTGGCAATTTTCACGTTCGTTCATCACGCTCTGTTGGAGCTTAGGGGATTGCAAATATACTGTAATCTCGGAGAGCAAACGAAGGGAGTAGCAACCATTGACAACGTGAGACTGTAGCGTGTGTTCAGAAGTATTTCCTTCTTTTTTTTTCATTTTCAACGCACAATTCTACATGGACAGAATTTGTCTGAACGAGATTAATTACTGCCGTCGAGACATTAAGGAAACTGAAAGTATTTGCCTAAAAGGAATTTTGAAGAGCAATTAGTTGGTCCATTGTTCCCGTCCAGAAAAACCGGCTTCGTAGAGGGTACTGATGGCCACTAGCACTGAGATTGTCACATGATTTGGCTGTATATTCCAGTATGGCACTTATTTTCTGGCGCTAGCACTAGCTGAGGTAGTGCATGCAGCTGTACATACGTGCCAAGTCAGTTAGAAACTTCAAAATATGGACAAAGTTAATAAACAATTACATACACCTTAGCCTGCCTTCAAATTTCAGTATAACTGTACTCTCCTTCGAGGTTGACAGTTAAACGTTAACGCACAATTGATTCCCACCTTATTGATTTTTTAAATTTCAGTGGAAAACTTGGGACTCCGGCCGTCGTCTTCGACACGCAATATCAATTTCAATTCATCATGAAGAGTACGGTTTTCCCATGCGAAAAAATATTGCTCTGTCATACAAAAGAAAATATCATTCAAGGTCAAATGCTACATGGGGGGTAACCGGTATTCACATAAGGGTGCGCATGGACACTCCAATGGGTCTGGGAAATAGCAACCGTAAAAGGGAGCGAGCTACGCGAACTGACGGACAAAAAACATAATCGAGACACACCAGGTTTGTGGACAGGCAAAGGACGCGATATAGCATATACAGATCACAAATTGTCAACTTGCCACGACGAAGAAAATCGAGCATTTTGTACGAATGTACATTTTCGGATCTAAGCAAAACGTCAGTACCCACAGGGTGTGCGGTTTGAATAGCAAAATGCACTACAACACGGGCACATTTAACCCCAGCTGCTACTTATCAGCAATCCTTTTCCATGGTATCCTGTAGTTACAGTAACATGTACCTCAGGACTAAGGTACTGAGTTACAGAACGTTGTTATTAAATGACTTAGCCATTTTCCTGAACTCAGCGAAGTTCAACTTTGCAGAAGGATAACTTATCTTTTAATTTTATTTTACTCACCCTCAGTACGTCCCTGCAAGCATGTGTATCTCATGATCTCTATGAGATTGTTGATGTCAATTTTCACTTACCTATTCGGGAAAAATAGACATTTTTTTGAGGTCTGCTCATTATTACCTTCACAGACCGTATCATTGATAAAATTCGCTAGGACTCACGTGATTAGTATGCCCGCCACTGGCGAACTACGCATTCGTGTTTTTTTTGCGCCGTGATTCTATATTTCCTTGACATGATGCTAAGCCACACCCTCTGCCGAGATATCTAGACCCAAACTTTGTCCGGGCGCTCCTTCTTTTAACATAAAGTGACTAGATGCCATTTACGAAGGGGTTTCTTGCCATGCTTGTTTTTTTTTGGTGCGTGTCTGTAAATTGCTTCGGAAGAGGAAGTTTCTAGTACCGATTTTGTTGTGTGCCCCTGTCCACTCATTGCTCTCACTCGATCGACGACGTGTGGGTTAATGTTGCCGTATTTCACGGACTATTCAGACGATGGTAGCCAAGAACACAAATTTAGCCGTCGTCATTGTGTTTAAGGGGTGGTAAAACAAAAACAAGGGTTTTTTCTTATTGGTAGGCCGATTTCAAAATTATTCGATTATTATAGACTAGCTCACTCGTTCACTTTTGGGAACAGGCCAACTTTTTTTTTTTTACTAGGGAGGCACGCATAATCTTCATACCCACATATAGCCGCATCATAGTTACTTTTTTTGTATGGGCTTGGCCGGCAGCGTCTGATATGTGTTGGAAACGGATTTTGTTCATCGGTGGTGTGCATTTGTTTACCGTGTGTACGACCTTAACCTCGTCATTTAGACTTCCGGTTGCATTCGGACCTTCAATTCGCTGGTTGAGAAATCGCTCCCCCCTATTTCTTCTCGAATTTACAATTTGTGATATCAAATTGTAAAACAAATGGGAGTACAGTAATGTACATCCTTGCAAGAATTGACATCAATGCATGTTGAGTCATATTGGCTGTATTTTGGTCTCTGTAACCTTCAATTTTTGATTCATTCAATACCGTATGTCACTTCAATACAACGAACCAGGACATGAGAATCAGTTGTTCGATAATGCCCAGTGCTACTGATAAATGTGATTCGAATGTCCTAGTTTACTATGAACTAATCTCCTGAGGAGTAATTATATGGCCTCAGTTCTTTCTCACTTTTTTTTTTTGGTGAACCGTTTTATAGATTGATTTGTGGGATAACAGAGCGTAAAGAATTTTGTATGTGCCACCACCCTATGAATTTTGGGCAGCCTCAGCGGAATAAACTGTATGTTGAAGGAGGTGGTGGTCGATTACTATTCATCCCTTTTTTTGCCTTTTGAGGAAAATGCACAGCTGGCAGTTATCCCCAACGTGATTTCAGGTATACTCTATTATTTTCTCTCAATTCCCGACGAAGTCACAACCGTACGCACGCCAACAAGTTGCACAACAAATTTTAAATCAATCATGGATTTGTGTTGCGATCCCACAGGCGCGTATGTTGTACACTGCAGCACACATGATGCAACAGAAAGGAGACAATAACCTCCCCTGCGAAAAGGAGGAAATAAACTCGGGCCTGGACAGATTATCCAGCTGGAACTTATCAGCAGTGGGTCTCTGTGAGGTAAGGCCCTAGCCCGCAATAATCGGCATGACTTTTTTTGCCGATGATTGCAGCTCATCCATATTTTTGTCATTTTCAAACCTTACCCTAACACTCACCAGGACCCCTCCTAAAATGGCCGAGAGTCAATAGAAGGCAACGCACCTGTCTCCTGACGTCCCAGGTGCAGTGGGAATCAATCAATTGCTTTCCATTGCTTTTGAGCCGCCCCCGGCAATGGCAGAAAAACTCTTAGGCTCACTGCAATACAGAATAGGACTCCTGCAGGAAAAGCGGTCCAAAGTCAATCCAAGCAATAGACCGGAATGTACGCCTACTTAAGGGTTTTGCCAATTTCAGCATTGACACATCTGCTAATTTGGAGGGCCCAACGTACACTGAACGTCTGCAGAAACCCTGTCGGACATCGGAAGGAGTGCATGTGGGATACAAGAATTCAATTGGAACTTCGTGTTATGATGCGGGACGTCTCAAAGGCGATGGAAAGCATTTGTTAAATTGCCGATCTCATGGGAAAGCGGAAAAGAATCGGAAGCAGATGGTGTTCTGACTGAAAGCAGCTGAGATAAATAAATAGTTCTTACATCCGTTAGTGGCAATTCAATCATAAGCCACTTGAAGCTTTAAATTTCTCAATGACTCTCGGACGGGTTAGGGTAACACGCTTCTTTTCACATAGCATATAGACTCCAATTAAATTCGGCCTGTCGTTAAATGAGTTTATTAACCATATAACACGTCATGCGCTCCATCAGACAATATTACTGTTTGACAGTAACCGTTTAAAGCATCGAGCTTCCAGCACATACAACAGGCCGGCAGTAAGCACAACGCATTCTGCTAATTGGACGATGGTACGTGTAGCCCCTCTAGCAAAATTCCACGAAAAAAATGTCTCACGGCGAGTTAAAAGGCAAAGTGGTCTCTAGGGACATATCACAGCATCATTAGCAGCATTACTTTTGAAATCTCCTAGGGGAAAGCGGCCCACTGTCAAGGCATTAGCAGCTTTGGGTTTTCTGAAGGTAGAACCTCATTTTTGCCATACGCAGTATTTATTTTTGGCGATCTCCTATTGGAAAACGCCCGTCGACTGTAGTCTTGCCAGCAAAAAGCAGCAATAAAGATCACCATTTCTGCTAATTGCTCTCAGATGTTTAAAGTTACATGGGTTCCCCGGTACTAATGGAAGTCAGCGGATAATATTTTGTTAAAAACGAGAAGAAGTACAGACACTTTTATGGCTATGTGCACAGCTAATGTGCTGTGCCACATACAAAAAGTACACAATATAGGCCTATGAGGACTGAAAATAATTAAATTAACCCAATAATTAACGAACACAATTTCATCATGGACCTGCAACTGTCTGTGATACTGATCAACCTGGGGATGTGTACCAATATTTTGACACCCCATACTAGGATGAGTTGGGACATACATGTATTGTTCCAGATCAATTAATTTTTACAGTGTTATGATATAAGTGCATTAAAAGGCTCAATGTCAAAGTGTGCTCTAGCTCTTAAAAGCTGTGGAATTTCAAAGTAAGGAGTACTTATCTGGAGGAGAATTTAAGAACATTTTTGTTTACCCTGCATTCATATACGTCATCAAAAATGATCTTTCAAGAGAAGTTACATGACGCTCATACATCACTTATCGAGCTGCATCGGGAGTTATCAAATGCACTTCGGAGAGCTTTAGGGGAGTGAGCACTATCACTCGCCTTAAAGACAATGTCTGTTTTGAAAACACTGATTGCACCTAATTTACCACCAAAACTACAATTTTTTGTTTGCACATTTGGGTTATCTTATAACCGTTCCATGTCCCACTGTATAATTTCCCCTAGCAAAATCCTTTGGGAAATGGCTTTCCTCCGTAGGGGAGGGTTCCAGACGCCCTGTCCCGCCAGCAACCTGCGCACACTACTTGCATGCGCCCTGCACGCTTGCTGCACAGCAACCTGCCTGTTGTACTGCAAGCTTTGCGCTGCTCGTAATACTCAAATTGTACTAGCTTGTCAGCAGAGCTTCCGCATGCTTGCCTATTTGCAAGCATGCGAATGCGCGTAATGTTCCAACTACTAGCCTGCGCTAGCTTGCGCAAGCATGAGTAACCGCAAAGCACCCTGCGCGGCAATCCTGCAAGCACCTGCGTGCAACCCTGCAAGCACCCTGCCGCAAAATCCTGCAGGCACCCTGCGCGCAATCCTGCAAGAACCCTGCGCGCAATCCTGCAAGCACCTGCGCGCAATCCTGCAAGTCATTTGGCAAGCTTGCGCCAGCGGTAATGTTCCACAAATACTAGCTTGCGGCAGCGTTTAAATTTGCTGTGATGCAAGCATGCAGCAACCCATGACAGCAAGCATGCGGACAAGCAAGCTTGGTGCAAGCATGCTGCAAGATTGCGCATGCTTGCAGATATGCTTGCCATTCGTAGGGAAAGGCTTGTATTGTTTTTCTTTTGCTGTATGTCAGAATGTATTTATGTGTATTATGGGAGAGATGGGGGTATGCACCGTCGGGGGTAATGATAGCCCCTTTGGCTTTATTTGGGAGTCTTCATATCACTGTGGAGGACACTACACACACACGTGTGGAGACAGAACACACACACACCAACCACAATGCAACAGATTTCCACACAGGCACAAACAATGTCCAGACTTAACCATGAAGCCACTCGTGAAATAAGGGCATAGGCCTACTACAGGATAAATTATGAACCAAAAATCATTTCCAACTAAAGTTCACATTTTCCTGTTTTTGTTGATGAAAGGTAAACAATTTAAAGAACCTCTGACAAGACAGTCCACTTTATGGTGACCGAATGTTTCAAAGGAGAAAGGGACCATCTTAGGGGATAAGGTCTACTTTTTTACCAACTTTGGAGACCATGATAACAATGCATTCAATTTCTTAGCCGAGAGGAAGGACGTTTTTTATTAAGAGAAAGCCCAAGGAGGTATGGGTTGATGGTGTCTTTTGTGCGCGTGTGGTCCTTGTAATTTGCAGACACACACACACACACACACACACATCCACTTGCAATCGGTGAAAATTTTTAATTTTGAAGGCCTCTACCACTACCAAGCCTCTATCCAGCTCCATCACCCGCTCCATCAGTCCAGCTTTTTGGGGGGGGGAAGTAAATTGAGATTAAGTGGCAACTATTGTGAACATGATGATCGGTAACCTCACAACCTGAAGTTAAAGGTGCAACGAGAGATTTTTGAGGCACCCAAATTTTTTTTTTTTTTTTTTTAAAAATCATATAATTAGACAACTACGAAGGATTTCTTACCTGGTATTAGGCTACAGAATATCAGTAGAAAGAAGAGAGAAAAAGTATTTTGACTTGCTTTATTTCAATATAAAAAACTAGAGGCTTAATTTGTATTTGCTCCTATCGCATTAGAATTTTCCCATTTTGTACCAAAGAACCATTTCTGAGCTTAATCATTACAGATAGGGATAATTTTATGGAAATCGTACATCATGATGCCAAAATCAATACTTTTGATTTTTTTTAGGGACACCTGATATGTGACCTCTCTCTTGCAGCACCTTTAAAAGATTTGAGAGAGGTAGTGTGAACTGTACGCGTAATGTGTGCCATGCACTTGGTGGATAGCCAGACAACAAGAAAAATGGTATGACTGAGACACACACTCACTCAACACTGCCATACACAAACTAAGCCTGTTCATGCACTCTAAGGTCCCAACTGAGAAATAAAGCTCTAGCTTATTCTGTTACATGTGAGAGACCAGGTGAGTGAGTAAGTTGTCAATAAGTCGTAAATCCACAGACCACTACACCATGCATAGCCCTAGACTAGATGAAATTCTGGGACAGAAAAACCTTAATTTGTGTTTATATTATCCCTAAAGAAAAGCTTTAAAAAAAAAAAACTTTCATTTTAAGTGAA
>JAMKCH010045344.1:0-12332 GCA_023653785.1 Ophioderma brevispina | reverse complement strand
TACTGTATACAAATTTTTTTTTTATTTTCTCACATCACAATTAGATTATATCTGTAATGTACTGAATCCCGTATTTTAAATCAAAACTTTACTTAACCACTGCTTTCAATTACTTTTTTTAAATAAACTTAGATGTAAATACCCGACATCTTAGGTTGTATCTTCTTGAGCTGGGTAAATCTGAATATGTTTCGGCAACAGGATCCTGCATATATATTAGTGCGACTGCAAAATAGCTTATCGATGAGTTCCTTTCAGGCACGTTAGAAGTGACGGAGAAGTCGGAATGGAAAGACAATTACAACCGCTGTATTTTGTACAAAATTGACTATTTCTTATGCGAGGCATGTTGATGCAAGCCAAATGGAAATCTAGACAGTTATGACGAAGACCTTCAACGGAGCAGAACACTTTTTAATCCGGAACTAGCTTCAAAGGGAAATATGTTTATGTCTAATTAAACTAGGTGCAAATGAATAGAATAGGGAGAGCCCGTGGCCACACTGATTCGGGTATCGCCTCTGGTGGCAGAAGGTCCCCGGTTCGAGCTCCGGACAAGGGGGCCACCTCGCTGGGATAAATGGATAATAAAATTCTGGATTTGATTTGAACTGGTACTAATTAAAGGAATTCCGCTCTCCCGGTGGTATGGGTTGGACTTGGTCCAAAACGAACCACGGAAGGCCCCGTCCTTCGGGGGGGGGGGACGTTCGTAAGCCGTCGGTCCCCTATACTGGAGATTCACGATCTTATCGCAGCCAGTTTCGATAAGCGTTGGGTGAAAACCACTGATTGATTGTCCATAGACAAGAATGGACAAGACAAAGGTTGCCAATGGCATCACATCGTGCGTATGGACAAAGTCCTTTCCTTTATTCATTCTAACAGGTTCTCCAACAACCATAGTTTTCCAATATGGCCTGGCTTATGGAGAAACAGTTATTTCAAACCATGGGTTACTTTGGAGAAAGCTTCCCCGATTACATTGTTAAACCCATACCAGATGAGCCACATCTGTAAAGCCAACATGCAAGGTCTGTTAAGCCACATATGCAATATTTAGTATGACAAGCCAAGTATGTAAAATAATAAATTCTATGATTGCATGCCCTTGGCATGAAGACAGTTTCCTCTTGCCAAATTTTCACCAAATGAATTGGAAAATTACTACAAAGCCAAATTAATTTACATTCAGTTTATTTATCTATCATCAGAGAACCATTGTACCAAAATCTTGAGGCTGACTACTATATTTGGATAAGATAACCATTTAGCCGGGTTTACTCGCAGCAGTCTAGGGATCAATTAGAATATTGGATTAAAGATGTGAATCAAACAGTTAAAAGGCTCCTAAAGTCAACTACTTCAAGAACTGCCTAAAACAATGTTGAATATTAAAATTTAAACTGTGGGAACCTGAAGTCAGTTACCTCTAAAGTCGCAGGCATCCAATATCTAAGAATAAATTGCAATATTAAGAAATTGAATTATTGAATAGTGAGACTGAGGCAAGAAAATCTGAAGTTAAATACCTCTAGGATTGCTGAACTAAATAATGAAAATACCAGTAATATTTGCTAATTGCCAGCATAACATTGATAAATGCTGTAATTAATACATAGAGCATAAACTGCAAGAGCCTGAAGTAGTTATCTGGCTCGCTCACATTGTATCCGATAAAGATTAAAAATTGCCATATTAAGGAATGAACCAAAAAAATGCCAAAATAAATGCAATGAGCTGCCTTTTGGCTAAGCAAAATATGAAAAAGATAAAAATGGTGCATTCCTACTCTATACACAAAGGGGAGCGGAGGGTGGGAAAAAAACAATTATTGTCCAATAAACTAAAACCATGGACCTTCTCCTACGCAGTTCTGATGCTATGTGACGAGGTGGCGGAAAACGCCAAAGCCGGGGAGAAAAGCCGACGCCCAATGGTCAACGAAGCCGCAAGCCAACATGAGTGAATGAACGGTGCTGGGATCTATGCAAAGTAGCGAAACAGTGACCGAGACCAATGGGCCTTTTAACCATTCCCGGGCGTGGACAAATCCGTTTTCCTCCGAATAATCTCATAAAACGGTTATTGGCCCATAGACAAAGAATGGGACAGACAAAGTTTGCCAATTGCATAACCTCGTGAGTAGGACAAAGTCCTTTATTCATTCCTAACAGGTTCTCCAAACAACCATAGTTTTCATTATGGCTGGCTTTGAGAACAGTTCATTTCAACACCATGGGTTACTTTGGAGACAGCTTCCACTATTACATGTGTAAACCCATCCACGATTGAGCCATCTGAAAAGCCAACATGCAATGTCTGTAAAGCCCATATGCAATATTGTAGTATGACAAGCACCATATGTAAAATAAATAAAATCTTATGATTGCTGCCTGGCATGAAGACAGTTCCTCTTGCCAAATTTTCACCAATGAATTGAAGATAATACTACAAAGCACAATTGAATACCTCATTAATACTATCATCAGAGACCATTGTACAAAATATTAGGTGACATTACTATATTGGGATATTAATATTAACCATTGCCTGGCTACTCGATCGTCTAGGGTGGATCAATAGAATATTGGATAAATTTGTGATCAAACAGTTAAAGGGCTCCTAAAATCAACTACCTTGCAAGAAACTGCCTAAAACAATGTTTGAATATTAACATAAACTTTGTTGACCTGAAGTCAGGTTACCTCTAAAGCTCGCCAGGATTGCAAGATCTAAGATAAATGGCAATATAATTAATGAATTAATGCAATAGGCTGAGGACTGAGTGCAAGGAAAATTGAATAGTTAAAAAGACCTTAGGATTGCCTGAACTAAATTAAATGAAAATACCATTAATATTTGCTAATTGCCAGCATCAATAAGCATTTGATAAATACTGTAATTAATACATAGAGCATAAATGCAGAGCCTTAAGTCAGGTACTTCTGGCTCGCTCACATTTGTTATCCGTAAAGATAAAATTGCCCATAAATGAAAATGAAACCAAAATAAATCCAAAATAAATGCAATGAGAGCCTTTTGGCTAAGAAATATGAAAGATAAAACTGGTGTGCAACAGTTTCTGAGCCAGAAACGTGACCAAACCCCCACCCATCCCGGAGGGGTGGGGGGGGGGGGGGGTGAGGTGAAGCGAGACCAAGCCATGGCAATTTTAAATTTACACAATACCTCTGTATACCAAATTTAAGATAAAAAAATGGTGCCCAAAGTTCTGAGCCAGAAACTTGTCTTAACTCATAGGATTTCCCTATACACTACAGATTTTTAAACACCTATTTGGGCCGAACTCCTCCCCAATTTGATCAACACAAATTAACCAACTAACTTCATATGGGAGGAAGGCAACCAAAAACATGACGTATGATCAAGGAATCAAAAGGCTTTGGCCAAATTGCAAAAAACCAAATGCAGAAGGATGGGCAGGTCCATTTCATTAAAAGGGTTCTTAAAATGGCTATTAATGAAAGTGATAATGCCAAATTAACAGTGGACAATATAAAAAAACCCCCCCCCCCGGTGGTATAAAAAACGAACCAAACCAACAAGTTGGCATACACTTCGAAAGGATTCCAATAAGGCATTGACAATTCAATCAACATTGGACATATACTTAACTCATACATGTTCAACCAGACATATAGAAAGCTATTAAAGGAAAAAAACACTTGCGGAAAATTGTGACCTGATAATGGCAACCGAAACAGCATTCTGGATTAAGAAAAAATGCAAAAATTTGACAAAGTTAAAAAAAAAAAAAAACAGTAAAAGCACCTATGGCGATAGAACACAAACGATTAAATGAACTCCAGAACGCCAAAGCGCAAATGGGTGACTAGACCTAGTCACGAAACGATGGAAACACGGGCACATTTTCAACCAAATGTTGCATTCCAAAACAGTTTGCTACAAGTGATAGCAAAAACATAGACCTTGGGAAAACATTATATATATTTACACCATAAGCCTGAAGTGGCTTCATTTAGTGTTAAATACAACAGAAATATTTAGCTTTACAGATTAGGGGCTGACTGGGTAAAATCGACACACGTGAATCGCGGCACGCCATTCTTAACTTGAGACACGTGTGACACAGCTGCCTCTTAACTTGTGACATTTTGACACTGGGCTCTTATCCATGACGCATTAATAAATATTGTGACACTGCGATAGCCAGTTATTTGGCCGGCAACCAATGTAGACCCCATAGATTTATTTGAAAATTTATCAAGCTTGTGTACAATAAACAAGGCCCCGACCATATTTATGATATGCACGCCAAATATACCACAGCTCCATGCAAGTGACACACCTAATAGCTCTCAATATACAGCACAGGTATTTAGTGCGCACAGTATAACTAAACAAGTTAACAAAATAACTAGCACACCGAGGTGTTCTGTCGTATAAGGCTTGTACTGATATACAAGCTATTAAGCCATAAAAAACAAAACACACAAAGCCTGCATTATAATATGAGTAACCAAAATTAGGTGAGAGTTAAAGTATACAAAAGGATTGAAACCAATGCAAAAATACCAATTTTCAATTCTTGATGGCACTTCATTATATACATATATCAAGTACCCCTTGAAGATATTAAAGATTAATCCATGCACCAGTTATATATTAAGAATCATGCAAATTAAATTAACATATTATAAAGGAGATTTTGCCCGATGTGAATTTTGCAGCATCGCAAAAAATTTAATCAAGAGTAATGTGTACCATAAACAAGGCAGACCATATATTGTGAATGCCGCCACAACTACCACAGCTTCCATTCAAGTGACACACCTAATAGCTCTCAATATACAGCACACGTATTTCATTGAGAGCCCTGTAAATACCACAAGTACAAAATAACTAGCACACCGAGGAGAAGTTATGTGGTATAAGGGCCGTGTTAACTGATATACAATGCTAGAAGCCTAAATAAAAACACACAAAAGCTGCATTATAAATATGAGTAACCAAATAAAGTGAGAGCTAAGTCACAAAAGGATTGAAACCACGCGAAATTACCCAATTTACACTTCTTGATGGCATAACATATATCAATTAACCTTAAGAATTGAAAAGATAATTCCATGCACCAGTATATTATGAGAACCATGCAATTAAACATATTTCTAGAAGGAGATCAGGCACGATGGAATTTTTGAGGCATCGCAAAAAACATGAATTAATAAAAAAACTTAAGTCAGAATGATGGCTATGCCAAACACCGAAATGCTTTAACTAGTCATGTTCTCGTAAAAGGCAACACAATAAGAACATTCGTCAATCAGCTAAATCAAAAGGCCGAAAATTTTTGACGAAGTACATGTAGATGAGAACTACATGATACGTGTTAACATGAGCCCGTGACATTCACTAAATATACTGACATAACAATGCAAATACCAAAGGTGCGACCGCAGGCGGACCGGCTTTCTGCCACTGGTGTGTGGGCCAGACTCCAACATAATGAAGCTGTTGGGGGGGGGGTTTGGGTCGCACACACCTCCCGCCCTGTCATTCTTTTGCATTGAAATCATATGCGAACACCAATTTATACTCATGGGTGGGAAAGAGGCAAACGGGGTTGAAATGGTGGAATACCATGCACAAGTGCACCACACCATGGTGAAAGCGGAGCTCGACCTCATTAACATATAAATATGAGACGAGCATTGATTTAAACTGCACCACATGTGCAAAAAATAGATCTGTATGAAAAATAAGTACAGGCTGCCAAATCTAACCCTTTACAGATTAAGGGTACAGTGACTTCCCCATAGCTGGGAATAACTGTAACGGTAGGTGAATTAAGTGAAATATTCACAAACAAAATGTTGAGTTACAGGGTAATACAATTTAGGGCAAGTTAACTAGAAGCCGCACACAATCCAATTATATTAAGGTAAATTACAAAAGGTATCATTGCCCTTCAACATAACACGCACGCAAAAACAAAATCAGAGGCTTAAAAGATGATTAGGCGTTCAAACAAATTCCGAACCCACTATATTATGCCATACAAATTCTTAGCTGAAAAACAGCACAAGATTATAGCAAGGAAACCCGAATTTACAAATTCGCCAGCGACAGTGGTTACATAATCCCTGGTTATGGATCACGCACCTTTGAAATGTTATAGCACGCCAGTAGACTGGTGGTAATCATTACGATCGTGGTTCAGGACCCAAAAGCGTGATCCAGATGATAAAGAAAAGGACCAGATTACATGAAAAACTTCGCTGACGAATATCTGCGTTAAAACGGCAGAACCAAAAAACGAACCGCTAACGTGCCACTCTTCGCTTTCACGTGTGTGTTTGCGTGAGTATTTAAGTGAGAAAGTGTATGTGTGTGCGTATAAATAGTTGTGTTAGGTTTTCCTAGATGAGCGAATTCATGTTGGAAAAGTTAGCAAACTTCAATTATCTTTTACATTGATAGGAAACTGCTATACATGCATACAGAAACTTTCCCCTGAAAATGCACTATGATTATACTGTGAACGCGCCATCAAAATGGCGCGTGTGCCTCGATTGCAAAAGCGTATGTACAAAATAAAACAATAAATGATTGCTATAACAAATGTAATTCCAAAACAAATAAATAAGTAAGTTTGATTACATATGCCACATATGGTTAAAAAAAAGCAACAATGCCATTCAATTGAATTTGGAATGAAACGGATGCCTAATAAAAACAAAAAAGATAGCAAACCGGCATATCAACCCAATTTGGTTTGACTTATAATACCGTTGGACTTGGAGACAGTTGCCCCTAATAACCCATAACACAGTTGAGCCAACTGTTAAAGCCAACATTGCAAATTTTGTAAGGCCCTATATGCAAATTTTAGAATGACAAACAATATGCTAAAATAAAAAATTAACATTCAAGGGTTGCATGCCACTAAAGAAAAAGCGCAACTGAAGGACTTCACTATGATCTAGCAAAAATATCAATTACCTTGGCACAGTTCAGTAAGCTTAAGGCACCAATGTTGTAATTCACAAAATAACACACCCTGGTTTTGGGTTGATATATGATACCCGGATTACACGAGGTCAGTTGATCACAATGCATGGGCAAGTACAATCCACTGAACTGTGTCCATTGGTGGATGACACATATTGTAACCTAATAGGCTTGTGACTGACTCAGAAAAAACCAAAATGAGTTGGATCACGAAAAGATATAAACAAACAATATTTAATTAAGCCTGCAAGCTTCTTTAGCAACCCAGTATATCATGCAGATCAACCTGGTTATGTGCAAATTGACCTTATAGGGCATTAACAGCCTACCAACCTGACGAGCTAGTAAATAAGCCACAATGGCAGAATAGGCCAATACGAGAGCGAATCAATCAACTAAGTGAATAAGGCCTCTATCCATTAAATGTGAGGATATAACGAGGAGAGTAAGCTAATTATAATGACCAATTCCGGATTGCCACATAATCGGTTGTGGATCCGCAACAACGGCTAAGACATGGTACAATTGTTGTATTCAATCGATGATATCAATATCAATTGCTAGGACTTTAAGTTTGTAGCGAGTCAGAAACAGTATTACATGCAGTCCCACTTGTTTATGTGTAAAGTCATTATAGGTAGAAATTAACAGGGGACACAAACGCTGAGCAACTCTTAGCCACAAGGTTGGTAAAAGTCCCTAAACACATAAATGAGAAGGCTATAGGGACGAGAAGCATATTATTTGAACCACCGTTACGAGTAAATTCATGTTATAATGACTAGGCCGATTGCACATTAAAATGGAAGTGGACTATATACCTTTGGCCTCAGTTGTCTCGCATGTGACCGTATTATCGCATTGTATTCTGATTGAAATCAATAAAACAGACCTCACCTTTAAACTTGAATAGCTGCTAGATGTAAGCTGTAACCCGAAAAAAATTCAATCACATTATTCCACAAGGCTGTTGATCATCAACAGACTGACAGTTTCACCCAAAAGAAAATGTTCTTTGACGCTTGTTCATTCGGCATTACAAGTTATTTCTGGAGCTCGAGTCACACAAAATTTCAGCCAAGTTAAATACTGCATCTTTGAGAAAAACGACGGCTCCACTTTTGAGGTTTGTTCACCAATTAGTTATACAGATCACAAAACTTTAGTTTATTTGTAATCAACCCGCGAATGTGCCTCCTGCACAATATGAATGGCGTTTGAAATTCGTCTTTTTGTTCGTTCTTTGTAATATGCACGGAAACATGTTCAGATGCAAAATCACAACCATACAAAGAATGAATATTGACTTCAACTTTATTGTCCACCTTAGAGAAATTATCTGATAGCAACGTCTTACCCGATCCTCAAGACACTAAAAATCTCGTGATTTTCTGAAATATTAGTTCAAAAAACTCCGTAACGCGATTCGGAAATAATTACAGGCAAGGAAAATAGTTGGGTCCTATCATTCGTCCACGCACACATACTTCACGCAATTACAAGAAACGGTTATAGTCCAAGGGTCTATTTTGCTAATTCATTCTACATCATCGAAACATTGAATGTCGAATATACTAAATATAACATTACAGAAGGAAGATAGGATCACAGTCGGAAGTCCTGCATAGTCCTTGAAAGATCAAGTTCCATAAAGACAAAAATTCAGCCAAGGACAATTTCATTTAGCAAAACAATTATTGTCAAAGTATAACAACCCGTACCTTCTCCTACGCAGATCTGATGCGATGTGACGGGACGATGGCCGGAAAACGCCAAAGCCGGGGAGAAATGCCGACGCCCAGTGGTCAACGGAGCCGGAAGCCAACATGACGTGAAGAACGGTGGCTGGGCTCTATGCAAAGTAGCGAAAAACAATGACCGAGACCAATGAGGCCATTTAACCCATTCTCTGCAGTGACAATCCGTTTTTCCTCCGCAATTAAATCTTTCATTAAAAAACGTTACTGTCTTAATTAGGTCCTGGATCCCCTCGGGCATCATGGAAAGAAGTGTTGAACACTGAATGATCTACCAGGCTACATAAAATAAAAAGTAAAAATAAATTAAATAGAAATAATGCCATAATAATTACAACGATAATGAGCGACAAAATTAAAAATTGCTTTATTTTATGCAAGCCTGATTTTGTTGTGCAATAGTCTGTAAAAGATATATAGCGAAATAGATAACGAAAAGGTGACAAATTCCAATATGTGATCTGTGATGTAAAATCGGTAGTCAAGATATAATCAATACACGGGATGCAAGCGGCATTGTATTATAAACCCGGATGATAAACGTAATTTTATTCTCGATTAACTTAGTTTATCTTAAAAATAGGTTTTCTCTTGATAAAGAGTTCATGATTTCGATAAGCATATTTTGGACTGTTTTTCTGTTGATAAAACTTAATTCTCTAGACAAACTTAGTTTATCTAAAAAGACAAGAAATTTAAACTTTGTTTTTCTATGCTAAACTTTGTTTTAGTGATACATTTATGTTTATCTCGATAAACGTAACTTTCTCTTTACGAACTTAGTATTCTTTAGTAAACTTCATTTATTAGAAACAAAAAAACCTTATGTGATCAGAGAAAACTATATCACGAAAACAAAACTAAGCTTATAAAGAGACGCAGGACCTTGCGTGTTAAAAAGCGTTTGATTAGAACATTGGTTGTCTGATAGCTTCTATGAGATTTTCGCCCGAAATTATGCTCATGGACCATATGGACCATATGGTCCTGGGGCATTAAATCATCTGGGAAACTATTCTAGTTAAATTTGAATCACATTGCTACAGGAACTATTGGCAACATATGTTTACTGAAGATTGTGCATTCAAACACTACTCCAGGAGCATATTTAATACTTCCTGAAACAATTGACTTAAAATATCTCTCCAGGATTATTTATGCTACAGGAACATATGCTCCAGGACCATGGTCCTGGAGAATATGCCTCCTGGAGCATAATCTCGGGCCAAAATTCTTTAAGCGTTCAGCTATGGTATGCGTATAGAGGCCACTGGTAACAGGCGAGTTCTATTGTTGTAAACACCATGCTCACATTATCTTTGGAGTATATTTTCGCATATGCAATGAGGTATGTCAGGCAGTCATTGCCAAATTCATGCAATCATATGCGCAAAATCAAAAGGTATCTCCCCAGTAGTTGACAGGAAAAAAATGACAGGTATTAAAAACACTTGGTTTGAGTAATAAAAACTGTTAAATATTCTTAATCAATTGGGAAAAGTTGTCGCGAAGTGAAATGACTATTTGTGGCAGATATAGTTTCGAGTGCGACATCAAGTAGCGTTGGCCTGGCCAATACACGAGAAAATGCTAGACATACTAGACAAACTAACTAACAAAAAAATATAATCCTACACTTGCCACGTAGCGCACGTTGATTTCTAAGTTTAATGTTAGAAAAACAAATAATACAATTTATGAGAAACATTTAGGCCTCACGAAAAAGATGCGTCATATGATGACATGTGTACTCAGCGGTAAAAATAAAAGGTCAAACTATTCTTTTACAAAAATCGTATTCAAACTGTCTCATTTTAATACAAACATAAACAAATATTTAACTAAAATATGGTTTAAAGATATTGTTGTGGTTATTATATCGCTTCAACTTGAGATTGTCTCATTTACGGTAAGTCTCCCAGGGAAAGAGTAGCAGTTGGAAAAAAGTCATCAAACAATGGCTTCAGCTCTTCAAAGCCGTGTACATCAGTAATTGTTTTTCACATGCTTTCGGGGAGGGCGAGTTGGCTGTAGCTGTAGCGATCAGGCCGCTCAACTTCACCAATGCGGCCGGGATCGATTTCCTTGTTGAGCTAGTGTCGTAGTGAATTTGGTTGCCATTCATACCCGTCCTCACAGCTTTCTCCGAAACTTCGGGTTTTTCCTCCTGTATCTAAAATCGGGCTTCTTCTCATAAACCTTCCCATGCTGTTCTGGAGGCGTCCTTTAAATTAACTGCTCATAGCCAATGTTGGTAATAGATAAAGACCTGATAGAGCAGAGAGAGAGAGAGGAGAGCATTGCCTTCTTAGGCTGTTAGTCTACGCTTAGAAACCACTTTATTACTGCTTTGTTGCCCATATTTGTGTTTTTCTCTTTTTTTCAAGTGGTCCAATGTCCCAAAGTCATATTCCCACTTGTTTCGACTCTTGGTTTTATATGTGTATAACTATTTTCATCGTTAACACTCCAACAGTAAAACATCATACTAATCAATATTCGACACCACCTTCGTAAACGTGACAAAAAATCCCTACCAAACACTCTTTTGGATGTATAGTTTTATGTTAACCATCGGAATAAATATTCTGTTAATTCTCCAATTTCTTCTGGTCGGCTTACGTGTTGTCCTTTAATAAAAGATAGGCTTTATCAGTGCCGGTCGATGGGTGGAGCAAGCCAATACTTTTACCAATATTAATATATTTGATTGTATTGAGTGAGAATTGGAAAAAAATAAGGGCTCGTTTAGAACTCAACATTCTTGCCATGTCTTTGTCTTGTGGATTTGTCATATTTTTCGAATTTTATTTATGTGTGTGTAATGAGTCCACTTTCTTCATTGCAACTCGGTATTGGAAGACCTAATCTGGCCCTCTTTGTGTAAATGTGTTTACCCTCATACCATATCATCCCATCTTAATTTTATTTTGATGGTTAATTTTTTCTCAAATTTGTCTTGTTACTAGGTGATATGGAAAATAAATAAATGATGGGGGAATGGCCTTCGGAACTTAATGGACACGAGGACAGTTTCTGAGGATACAAATTTCTCTAAATTTGCAACTTCATTGGTTGTAGAAAACTTACCGAGAACGTTTGAGAGGTGGTATATTGAAATAAGACGTTTAAAAAAGCAAGATAAATTCTGAACTGCCTACTAGTCCTTTACTCGCCAGTAGAGTAGCATGCCTGGATTTCCTGTCGTAAACGAGATAGAAATACTCAATTTTTGTAATATAATTTTTTTTTTTTTTTTTTTTAATGTTTTTACTTTTTTTTATATATTACTTTTGTAGGAATTTTATAAGTATTAAAAGGAACGGTTCAAAGAAGAGAGCATTTGTGATGAAAATGTTCTCATGTCTACTTTAACATAGTAATTTACATTCAGATAGTCTGGGCGTAAGCACAGCCCGGTGTTGTTATTTTATAATGAAAGGTTAATGATATTTGAAAGTCGAAATGATGGAGAGAGATTTATATGTCCGTCATGGTTTATCCATTCTATATCCAGGTGACGGACGTGCAATGTAACGTTGGATTAGAGGATTGTGTGTTTGTATCCAATAGCATTTT